>CM021101.1:528414096-528428801 GCA_007115665.2 Sequoiadendron giganteum
TCCAGTTTCAATAATAGGTTTCCTCGTGCGTACACCAAACTTTAGGATCCTTATGTTTTGGATGATAATACAGCCCTAGGAGTTTATTATGAAGCATTGGATAGCCTCACAACAACCTTTCTGAAGTGGAGACCCAACCCTCCAGCTAACCTAACTGATGCCTACATAGAAGCTGTTAAGCTTAGCACAGATTTGAGACAACATATAACTGGACCGTTGCCTTCTTTAGGACCAGTTGCACATCCTGGTCAGGTTTAAGCAGTAAATCAGGAACTTACCAATTATACTCCAATCATGAATCCAGTGCCTCAATTACCTTTGGTGCCACATCCTGGTCTTCCCATGAGCTAGGTTTCTCCTATGATGAATTTCCCCCAGCAGCAGGTTAACTAGCCCATGTATCAGCCACAGCCGAATAGTTTCCCTACCTATTTGCAGAACTCTGAAGTGTTGAATCAGTCTATGGGATTTGCTACAATGCCTGTCCCTCCTCAGAGTAACCCAAGCCGGCCCCCTTATGTAGATCCAAATAAAGAAGTTGAACCTAGAGGTGACCTACTTAAGGAATCAAAATAGCCAATTACAAGCTACTCAGAAGAATATACAATCCAATCAGAATAGGGAATTTCCACAAGGGCATAATTTTGACAGAGGGCGGTGTAATGAGAGAGGATTCCACAATGACAGAGGTTACAATCAGGATAGGGGTTACAACAATGATAGAGGCTACAATAATGATAGGAGACAGAATTTTGATAGAGGCCAAAGTAGTGGATCTGGATTTGATAAGAGGCAATCGCAAGGACATAGTAGAACGTGGAATATGGGACCTAACAATGGAGGAGTTCCTACTCCCTTAGATCAACCTGTCAACCAACCTGCAAATCAGCTAGTTAGTCAAGACAAGCCTCCTAGTGGTGTATATTTGGTTGAGGCTACCCTATCAGGATGGTGTAGGCTTCATAAGACCAGTCAACATTCAGAGTTAGAGTGTCCATAATTCCAAACTGCAGCCTCTATTTTTCAGTATGAGGTAGAGAATAATGCAAATGGATAGGAGATTGTTCCCTCAAACCCTTATGATTCTCCTGTGCTAGTATTAAATCACGCTCCCTTCCCAGCAAGTAAGGAAAATGTACCAAAGGAGGAATCTGAGTTTTAGGAAGGGAAAACAGATCAAATTTATAATGGGGATGAGGTGGCTCAGTTATTCAATGAAGAATCAATGAATGATAATGGCCCCCTTGATTAGGAGGAGGCATATGTTGAAGAGGTACAGATGTTTCAAAGGCAAGGTCTGAGGGATATGCCTCATAGGCACCCACAGGCTGGGGGACCTTTCACCACTTCTATTCCTCCTAACAACTTTAAAACCCCCCTAGATCCTAATGCTGGCAATAATCCTTCCTATCCACCTATGTCCAGACAATACCGTTCAAAGGAAAGACAAGCCCAAACTGACCCACAGAAGGAAAAGGTTGGTCAAGCAAGCAAAGACAAGGTAGAGGAACCCCCAGGGAAGTATCAACTGACATGAGCGAGGAGCAAATGGCTTCATACGTTGCTGAGGAGTTTAAGAGATTAAAGGTAAATCTGTCAGCATTTGAGTTATTAAGGTTCCCTCCTATTAGGAAGGTAGTTTTAGGTACTTATGATGCACATCCTGTGTCTTTGGATAAACCTTCTAGTGAGCATAACAGTAAGATTTCTAGTTTTCAGTCTATGAAGACACAAAACCAAGCCCATAATCAGACTAACTTGCCCCCTGGAGATAGAGGAAAAGAAAAGGACAAGACTCAAGTGGCTCAAGTAGATACTCAACCTACTCTATTCCAAAGAAAGACAGAAACTCCACCATTTCTGATCTTTGTGCGCATATTCGGTAAGAATCTACATAATTGTTTACTAGATTCTGTCGCCTCTACCAATGTGATGCCATTTGGAGTTTGTAGGGCTTTAGGAATTACACCTGCTGACTCTCAGAAGAAGGTGAATCAATTGGATAGAACTGAAGTGAATGTGGTGGGAGAGTTAAATATGATTCACATGCAAGTAGCTTCAGATCCAAGGATTCAACAAGTTATCAATATTCAGGTAGCTGATATCCCCGACGCGTATGGTTTGATTTTAGGAAGAGATTTTACCAAGACTTTGAATGGATATGTGTCTACTGATCACTCTCACATGTGGCTTCCCTGGAAGGGAGTGCCAAATCAAATCAGAATAGAAAAAGAGCCAAGAATGAAATACATGATCACAGAATACCAAAAAACTTCAACAGAAGTTCTGATATCAGAAGTTAGCATGGGAAATTATATGTTGTCAACACAGTATGAGGAGTCAGACTCAGAGGAGATATTGATGCTACACACGATGCCCATCGATGCAGAAATAGGATCCAGCCCTGTTACTATTTTGACAAAATCGGTGGAGGAAGGAGAAGAAACCGAAGATAATCAGATCAGTCTATTAGACAGTTTTCAGGAATTCATCAAGCAGTGTTTTGACAATCAAATTCATCTGGGAAGAAGGACAAGCTTTGAAGAATTACTCTTACCTAATTGGTGTAGAGTCCATAATGCTTCCCATTCAGAGTTAGAGTCTTGTTTATGCCAAACAGTGGTAGAACAAGTACAAAAATGTATTAAAACAGATGTACAAGATCCTCAAGAGGACTATCAGTAAAAGAAGTTCGTGTCATCTAAAAAACCATCCAGCAATATTAAGACAAAGGATGTGATGAAGAAGATTACAGCTACTGAGTGTTGGACACTTACATTTGATGGATCCAAGTCCAAGCATGGAGCTGGGGCAGGGTTTGAGCTGATCAGTCCAAAAGGTAAGAATTTCTTTGCAGCCCATAGGCTTCAATTTCACTGTACTAATAATGTGGTGGAATATGAGGAGTTAATTCATGCACTCCTTATGGCACTCAAGAAAAAGGTTAAGGTTCTGCAAGTTTTTGGTGATTCTAAGTTAGTAGTTAAGCAAGTAAGGAAACAATATTCTTGCCATGATATAAGAATGACTAATTATAGGCATAGAGTATGGGACCTCATTGAGGGATTTGATGCCTTCAACATTCAGCTAATACCACGATGGAAGAATCAAACAGCTGACTCTCTAGCTCAAACAACAAGCACCTTCCAGCCTTTATCTTTGTCAGGTTTGAAGAAATTCACTGTAGAATTGACTCCTGTGCCTTCAATCCTAGACAATGTCACTAACTTTCAGGTGTTCGAAGATGACAAACATATTCTGGATTTTATCACAAATACAGACATTTTTGCCTCCCAAATCATTGATGAGACAAAGCTTCAGGAAGCAGAACTGGATTTAGAAGGAGTTATGAACCTAAAATCAAATACTATTCCAAGGGGAACGGTACAGTTGGAAAGAATTTTTGATATGGATAAAATCATGGATCAGGAACAAGAATCAAAGAAGGAGTCTATCAATGGACAGTGTGATACTTACAATATGGGAACTAAAGATAATGCCAAGAACATTTTTATTGGAAAAGTGTGCACTCCAGAAGAAAGACAAGGAATAATTGCGGCATTGCGTAGCTTTCCTGATATAGTAGCTTGGAGTTATGAGGACTTGAAAACTTATGATACCTCAATTATAACTCATACTATCCCTCTGAGGCCAAATGCCAAGCCTTTTAGGCAAAGGCAGAGACTAATTAATGCATTATTGGAACCAGTCATATAGAAAGAAGTTCAGAAATTACTATCGGCCAGAATCATATTTCCTATCAGGCATTCAACATGGGTGGAAAACTTGGTTCCAGTGAGGAAAAAGAATGGAGAAATCAGACTCTGTGTTGATTTCAGGAATCTAAATAGATCGTCAGAAAAAGACAACTATCCAATCCCTTCACTGGATGAAGTACTTCAAGTGGTTAATGGATCTCATATGATGTCATTTCTGGACGGTTATTCAGGGTACAATCAAGTGATGGTTTAGTATGAGGACAGACACAAGACTACCTTCACAACTAAATGGGGTACCTTTGCTTACAGAAGGATGCCTTTTGGACTTATTAATGCAGAAGCTACATTTCAAAGGGCTATGGATATTGCCTTTAAAGATATCATAGGAAAATGTATCATCATTTATATGGACGATTTGACTGTTTTCTCAAAAAATAGAGGGGATCACATCTCAAATCTGCATAAAGTGTTTCAAAGGTGCAGGGAATTTGGCATATGTTTGAATCCTAAAAAGTGTATTTTTGGTGTAACCGAGGGAAAGTTGCTAGGACATGTGATATCAGAAACAAGAATTGCTATCGATCTAGAAAGAGTGGAGGCTATATTGAAGATCCAGCCCCCTGCTAGCAAAAAGGAGATGAAATCTTTCTTTGGCAAGATCAACTTCATCAGAAAATTCATTACTGGATTTGCTGAAATTGTCAAGCCACTGAATGCAATATTGAAGTAGGATGCCAAAGTTGAATGGACTGCAGAAGCAAAGGAGGCATTTGCAGAAATCAAAAGAGCCATTGTTGATGCTCCAGTATTGGTAAGTCCTAATTATAGCAAGCCTTTTCACATCTATTCATTTGCTTTAGACCATTCATGCGCAGGAATGCTAACTCAGAAGTCTGATGAGGGAAATGAGCATCCCATTACCTTTATGAGCACCCCATTAAAGGATGCTAAATTGAGGTACCCAAGTGTAGAGAAGTAGGCATATGCCCTGGTCAGAGCGGTGAAGAAATTTAGACATTATATCCTCAGGAATAAGGTTTATGCAGTTGTTCCAGACCCCGCAGTCAAGTTACTTGTAATGCAAAATGAGCTAGGAGAGCGTAGGGCTAAGTGGGTGACAATGCTGCAAGAGTATGATATTGAGATCCAGCCCATGAAGTTGGTAAGAGGACAGGGACTTACTCAGACTATGGCAGAAATAGGTCCTGAGCTGACTGTCCAAAATTATAACATTGAGAAGGTTTCCCCAGATGGCTGGTATGATGACATAGTTTATTATTTGTTGAACCAATGATCCCCAGGTCATTTTAATGTTGTTCAGAGGAGAGCCCTATGATTGAAAAGTCACAGTTTCATGCTAAAGGGAGCTGTTTTGTACAAGAAAAATCATGAAGGCATTTATTTGAGGTGTCTTGGTAAACAGGAAGCTGACAGGGTGATAAACGAGTTTCATGAAAAGTATGGCACTGGCCATGGTTCTACGATTGCCACAACAAATCAGATTTTGAGGGTAGGATATTACTGGCCCACGCTATTCAAAGACGTCCACCATCATGTCATGACCTGTCACACCTGCCAGACTGCGGCAACAAGGGAGAGGTATGCAGTACTTCCACTCCAACCAATCACTGAGGTAAGACCTTTTGCTCAATGGAGTATGGATTTCATAGGCCCCATCAACCCACCATCTTCTGTAGGACACAGGTACATTCTCACTATTACTGATTATTTCACAAGATGGACTGAGGCTTTTGCTTATAGGCAATGTACATCTAAGGTAGTGGTTGATTTCCTAGAATTTGCTATTCTTAATCGATTTGGATGCCCTATTGCTGTTGTCTGTGATAATGGTCCCGCCTTCGCATCTTTAAAATTTTCAAATTGGGCCTTTGATCATGGCGTTATTGTGAAGTTTGCGTCTAATTATTATCCTTAGGTGAATGGCTTAGCAGAATCTTCTAATAAGAACCTATTGACTATCATCCGTAAGCTGTTAGAAAGGAACCCAAAAGATTGGCATACCTAGCTTCAGTTTGCCCTCTAGGCAGATCGTACGAGGCTTAAGTCATGCATTAGAACATCCCCTTATCACCTAGTGTATGGTCTGGAGCCAGTATTCCCTATTCAACTCAAGATCCCAACTTTGCAGTTTATAAATGAGTTTTATGATGAGGGGGACAGAAGGGAGGCTAGGCTAACAGAACTGTTACACCTTGAGGAGAAACGAGACAATGCCCTTGAGAATTTTTCCAAACATTAGGGGGTAGTTAAAAGGTGGTTTGATAGGAGAGCTAAAGTTAAAGCCTTTAAGATTTCTGACCTTGTCCTATACTGGGATAAACCTCATGATCAAAAAGGGGACCATGGGAAATTTGATAAACTATGGCTTGGCCCATATCAGATTGCTGAAATACTCAGAGATAATGCCTTCCATCTGAAGACTCTCACGGGAGAAGATATTCCACTGCGTATCAATGGGCAGTATTTGAAGTATTATTTCCAGTCCTGAGCTGTTTTCAGCTCTCGACTTTGTATATAGTTAGCGTAGGTTGCTTTCTGTTGTTTTGTTTGGTTAGAGTAGATTTCCTTTTGCCCTGCTTCTTTTGCTTTGGTTAGAATAGGTTTGCTTTGGTTTGCATCGCTCTTGCTCTTAGTCCCTTCTCTTTTGGGGATTCCTGGTTGCGTTTGTATGACAGTGGTGACAAAGTTGGTCTGATGTTCTTGGTATTTCTTTTACAAACTCTAATCATCCTTCCAGGGCGTTATGGTATGAATTCCTTGCCCAATGTCACTTATTCCTATGCTGAGGCAGAGGGTTTCTAGTCAATTTGAACAGGAATATATTAGGGTCTCATATTTTAAATTAAAGATACCCAAAGTTGCAAAAGGTCCTTATGAAGTTTGAACAAGTGAAAAATCCTTTTTCTGCTCTAGTGCCACTGTGGTTCTCATCCCTGAGTGTGAACTTCATTGTTCACAAGTTGAAGCGAAAACAATGAAAAGAGATAAGCAGTATAAAAAAAAAAAGAGGGAAATACATATTGAAAATTAAAAGGTTTGAATTTGACTCATCAGGGGGATCTGAATATCTCTACCGGGGCTATAGATGCTTGTCTGGCAGTAGAGCTATGTTCAGAAGAATCACAGCGATAACCTCGTCAGGGCTATGGACGCCTGACTGGTAGCGAGGCTCTATCCAGGTTACTTTTAGAGTATAAATCTTTATGTAGCTTGTTCATATTAAGTTTGGTTCCTGTTGCAACTAAAGGGGATAATGAATGCATATGCACACACTTTGACCCTGGTATAGAAAAGTTGAGTGACTAGGGGCTTCTTTGTTTTAGCATGGGTGGTGGCCGATAGGTGAGTTGAAACCATGAGTTCTGGGTTCTTGATTCTAGTTTGTCATTGGAATACTCAGGAGCATTTCCCCAATGGAGTCGCCATTTGTTGTGCAGTTTTGCACACACGCCCCACTTGGAAGTAGGGACCCTCTTTCGGATGTCTTTTGAGCTTTGGTTTTATTGGATTTACCTTTTTGAGGTCTTGACATGTTGGTCTTGCTGGCTTTGATCCCTCCCTGAGGCTTAAATTGGTTAAAGTGGGCTTTCAGTGAAAATCCGGGTCTTGACATGAATCCGGAATTTTCCAGCTCCAACGAATTTTCCCGGGCTCTGGTTTGTTGTCTGGTCATCGCTGAATTTTCCAAATCTGGGTTTCTGCTTGACTCCGGGATTTTTCGGCTCTAGTGGATTTTCCTGGACTGTGTCAAAATCCCGAACTTTGTTCAAATCCCAGTTTCTGCTATTTCCGCGGAATTCGTGTTCATCCAGATTTTTCGCGTATTTGGGGATTTTCTAAAATTTCGTCCTAGGCTCGGGTTTTCGAATTTTTCAGATACGTCTTGTTGCTCATTAATGACTGAGGTACCTTTGCTCAGACGAGCATATGCGTGAATTTAAAACATTTTGAGCATCATTCCCACTTCATTATTCACTTGCTTACTGCTCTGGCGATTCAAAGTTTTCCATTTGAGCTGTGAAGATTGATCTTGAATTGCGTGTGTGTGGATTGTTTGGGTACCGGTGTCTAGATTTTCATTGCCTGGGCATGTTCGTTTTGTAGTCGCTTCTTCGAGTTCGGGTATTACCAGTGCTAATCCATGGTAAGTCGTCTCTGATCCTTCCTTTTGTTGCGTCTTGATTAAATCTTTCCAAGTTGATTGGTAGCCGTTCCAGGTCGGCCTTTGCTTGATCATGAGTTTATATTTATCGAATTAGGGTTGGACTTAAATCCATACCAAGGCTTTGTCGCCCGTGCTTGTGTTTATCCATTCACTGGTGGGTGCGTGAGTATGAACCCGTCTGAATAGGACTTTGCCCTTAAGCATGCCATTCGCCATATTTTATGAAGGTTAGGGTTTCGGTTGATCTGCCTGAGTTTGCCAAGGTTTAGTGGGGTTTTCGTTATTTCATGATTCATGTCTAGCCCAACCTGCTCGTACCTTGGGGGATCATTGCGCGCATTGGTTGATCGCCCAAATGATAGTTTTCCTTGAGAATTTTAGCTTACCCGGACTCTAATGGCGAGGTCTAGTTATTGGACTTTGGGCATCATTGTTTCGCTATGAATTTTGGTTATTCGGAGGTCTTTTGAGGTCTGGGTCCAAGTGCATTCTGAATTTTGTTGATTAGCATCGATTTTGGGACCATTAGAGTCCAGGTAGAAAGGGTTGCATGATCATATGATTGATGGTTGGCGTATCGTCGTTCGTTGGGTTTCCGAGGTGTCCGCAGAATTCCTGTACACCCGGATTTTCCCGATCTCGGCTGATTCTGCGGAGTGTGGCAATTTTCGGAGTTCTTCAAACTGTCCGCGGAAATCCGTTCCATCCATATTTTTTCGGTTTTCCTGTTTGGTTGCACTTCTTCCAATTTTCTAAGGATAGGATTAACGGAGTAAATGCTAAATGCTTATTTCTTGTTGCTAATGAAGAAATTACATGATTATCTCATAATCTTTTGTGCTAGCGATTTATTTGACTGATGATGTCTTGGCAATAGGAACCCGTCTGGGTCGGATTTCTCCGAAATTTTTCCCCGACTAGATTTTCCCGGTTTACACTGTTTTCCCGGATTCCTTTATTTTTCTGGATTTTCAAGGATTGGCCATTTGTGATAACTTTTAATTGCATTATATGATTTTGTGCTAATCCTTTGGTTGGACTATGCGTAATAATGGGATACTTATGACGGTCTTTTGTGAGTGCAAGCTGAATCAAGCAGAGCTGCTGCAGGAAAGTCCAAAGGTGACACAGAGGGTTCCTCCATCTCAAAGGCCGAAAGATTAAGATTGGACACTAAGAGTCAGCTTCCTGAGAGCAAGATATCTTCCGTATGGTTCGAAGTGTCTGATACTAATGTTGGAGCTTGGAGATACAAAGAGTTTAAACAAAGGATAGCTAAGAAGAATCTGTCAGTTCTAAGGAATGGAATGATGATGTTCGGACTAGTGCATGTGGTAGGGTTTCCTCCTACAATCCAATGCTATGAGTTGATTTTAGAGTGTGCCCGACAGTATGATTTTGATACACAAAGGGTTGTCAATACTGAAGGGAGAGTCTTGGCTAATTTCAGTCCTGTCTCTATTGCCCAAGCCTTTGACATGCCGGATCTGCCTTCTATGTGTGCTCTAAATGTGGACTTGGCCAGAACATATTACGAAAATGAGCCCATCAAAGCTCAACAGATGATTAATACTTGGTTGGAGAAGTCGAAATCACATCACTCTAAATTGCCCAAGCAATTGCATAGGATCAAATTCAGATCAGATATCTATGATGCAATAACATTTTTGAGCAGGGTGGTAGGATTGAAAAGTGTTGGAGTGTTGGAGAGTTGGATGGTCCATGTGATTACCAAAATTGAACAGGGAACTAATTATCATTGGGCAGGACTCATGAGCGCTATAATTGATAAACAGCTGAGGGATGTCCTAGAGACCAAGAAATTCACCATGTCTTCCTATGTCATGTATGTGCTTGCCCGATTCTACCCATACAGGGGCTTGAATCCACAGGGGACATTTGGACAGGATATTGTCTATGAAGTATACCCGGAGTTGCACCTAGGACACAAAGACTACAGAAGGGCTAATGATGTATTCACAATGCATATCACTAGGATGCTTCAGAATGTCGAGCATGTGAGGCTGTCAGATGGAGCAAAAGGGTTGATAAAGAATTATGGGGCCTGGTTCATTCAATTTCCCACCTTCACCTACATTAGAATTGATGGATGTTCGGCCGCTCCATATAGGTTACCTCGGTATCCTACAGATCACATTGTGTTATTAGAGATTGTGAGGCAAATATGTGAATTTGATGCCATAGTCAAAAAGGAGAAGCATAAAATAGGCTTTGGTGGGGATTTCCCTCTTGGAATTGGCGTGGCAGAAATGTGCCCTTTCATCCAATCAGCACACACCGTAGGGGATGAATTGGCAGCATATGGTTTCTCCTTCCACTCCAAGAGAACAAACTTTGATATCACCGGAGAGGCACGGAAGAAGGCTACCAAGGAGTACCGACATAAGGATGACCTAGAGGACTATTGGGCCAACATTAGGGATGATCTTGAAGCCAGAAAGAAGAGGTACTCCAGGCTTCTTGTTGATGTGATCAGACAGTACAATGTGAAGTTGATCCCCGATCAACTACAGGATGATGGAAACCTAGTGCAAGATCATGCCTATGAAGCTATTAAGGATAGGTCAATCAGAGAAATCAATTGGAATGAGGATGAGGTCATAGAGTTGGAGGACCTAATGGCCCCGGTTATGAAATTCACCACTTCTTGGTTGAAGCACAAGGTTTGGGAGCTTGAGAGCGAGAAGGTAGCCTGTACCTTCAATTTAATGGGAAATCTCAACCCAATGTCTACTTCAAAAGAATCCAGGGATGATGACCCCAAAGGGAAAACCCAAAAGAGCTCACCTTTCAAAATAAAAATCAGAAGTCCAAAGGAAAGTGAACCAGAACCAAAGAGAAGACCAAAAGGAAAGAAAAGAAGTCGAGCTTTGAAGATAGGCAGATCCTCTGATGAGGAAGGATTTGAAAAGCCAGTTGAAGAGGATGCTCCTCCACCACCAAAGAAGACAAGAACCACCAGGGTTTCAAAGAAGAAGGGTCAAGGTACCTCCAAAGGTGAGACTCCAATTGTTGATGTGGAAAGTTCAGGGGAAAGGACAAAAGTTTATTTGAGGAGATCAAGGACCCCATCCCCTAAGGAAACTATGCAAAAGATGGATCCTCCTCCGGAGGTACCAACTGTGGAGCCATCTAAGGCTGCTTCTCCTCCACCAAGCGTGCTTGAACCAGAAACTTTTGAGGAACATGAGACCAGTGGAGAGGCAGAACCTTTCATGGAGGGAGCACTCTTTGGTGCGGCAGTTGAGCTCGAAGTAGAAGAGGTGGGAAAGCATACTTCTCCCTTAGTGCAGTATGAGGATTCTCCGGAGAATAGCAAAGGAAACGGATCCCTTGAGAAGGAGGGTACCCCTGTTAGACCCCCATCACCAGTGCGGGAAGAGGAGATTGAAAAAGATGATCAAGGTGAGCAGCTCCCTGAAAAGGAAGAAGCTAAAACAACAGAACAGCATGGTGAAGAGGCGAAAATTGACGAAATCCAGGTGGACCCTGCTGTCCCGGATTGGCTTGAAAAGGAGATCACAAGGAAAAAACAGGTCGTTGTTGAGGACACTCCTTTGGATTGGGGTGAGATGCTATCTAAAATCGGCAAAGGTAAGAAGAAGAAGGCAGCTAGGGTTGTTTCAAGGATAGAGAGGGATGAGGCGAGTAACAGGGTCATTCACATTGCCACCCCTGCTGCGGATAAAACTAGAGAAGAGGTCACTGGTAAGGATTACAATGTGCAGACCATTAACATTGGGCCGGCCTCTATGGAATAGGACATTGATGAATATGAAGGCTCCAGTGCAGTAGTAATTGGGAGGTTAAGAAAGGAAGCTCAGACCAAGCATGAGCTTAGAAAAGAAAACGAAAGGCTTAGGAAGTGCTTGGAGGATGTAATGGAGCCTCTGCAATTTCTCCACCCCTCTTCTTCTGCCACTCCTGGTTTCTTGCCCAAGGAAACCATCTCCGAGATTGAAAAGATGAAGGTCTCTGCCCAAACTACAATAGATTGGTTAAAGGATGTGCAGGAGAGAGGAGATAGTGCAATCAAGGATATCCTTTCAGTTGGGAAGGATGCAGTGAGAGTCAAGGAACTGTTGGGATATGTGCTATCTCAGGACAGAGAAGATATCGATCTTTTGCTGCAGAAATCCAAGGTGATCATGGGGTATGGTAAGGATCAGTTGGCTGTAGACGGGATTCTTCCTTCTTCTAGGTTTAATGAACCTTGGGAGTGGTTTGAGGCTCTACAGATTCGGCATAAGGCCATGAAGAAGATTCAGAAACGAAAGAAACAAATAGATGGTGATCTTACTGAAGTATATGAGGGGTGCATTGCATTCTTTGAAGTCATGACTGGCAGAAGGAAAATTGCTCCTAAATACCTGAGTCTGGAACAACTGAGGGAATGGTGGCATGATGTTTATACTCCGAATTCCGAGAATTTCATAACAAGGCACCAGTTGGATGATGCTGCAACCTATTTGGTAGTAATGGATAAATACCTAGCCCACAAGGACGATTGGGATAGAATCATCAAACAATCAAATGAGGAGATCGGTGCCATGGAATGTCGGCTTAGGGTTTTGCCTTTGCCACCTATTGTCGAGCTGGATAGGTTAATTTTGAGGGTTCAAGATTAGAATAAGGACAAGGGAGGTTGTAGTTAATGCTCATTTTGAGATTTGTGCTTCCCTATTATTATGGGGCATGTATTGATCCGGGTTGCATTGGGGATTGTGTCTGGGCCGACCTTGATGATGTATCGGCATTTAATGTGTGCCTTATTTTGAATTCCTAGGGCCGACTTGTTTTGGCAATTGTTTTATTTTATAAATGTTTGGCTGAGCCGACTTGTCTTGAGAATTTGCTGTAAAAGGTATTCTTGCCTCATTGTAAGACATTAGATATTAGAGAAAAGGAGAAGAGATAATAGAGTTAAGTTAGAAAGAGGAGTTAGAGCATTTTGTCAATTTCTTGAAGCAAGTATTGTAAACAAACAGTGGAATTGTTGCAGCATTTTGGTGGTCTAATACAATTGAAGACATTGTGATTTTCCTGGTGCAATCTTTTGTGTTATTTCATCTTGCATGGTTTCTGTTGTTTTATTTTTCAGATTGCTTAAAGATTTAGGGTTTAGTGTTCAGAATTAAATTAGTTTTAGTTTGGTGTGTGATGTTTATGATTTCATATTTGGAATGTTTGTAGCAATCTCTGGTCTATACTCCCAGTAACTGTCTGATTGTAGTAGGCTGGTGAAGTCAACCTGGACCATATATTTACATGTGCTTAAGTTCGATTGTGGATGAATGTCTATGATTTGAAAATCTATATACCTTAGAAGATTGCACCATTCTTGTGAGATTGCATTGTGGGTTAAGCAAGAATTGGTTATTCGAGATTGGTCCATTCCAGATATCTGTCATTTGCATTACTCATTCTAGGAATAGTTTAGATTCTATCATATTCTTGCACCCTTATCTTTTGCTATTTCTTTATTATCTGGTTAGATTTAGGATTTGAGATCATTATATCACACAATCTGATAATTGGAAAGGTACAGTTTGCTTGTAGTAAGGTCCGATTGTGATTACCAGCATTTCACATATTATCTGAGTTGTTTATGCATTGTCATGACCTGACACTCGAGAGACCTTGGGGTGATTTTCAGTATTTATTGTTGAAAATAACCTTTCAAGAGAGATAGAATATTGCATTTTTGTCACAGGAGATTTATTCTTTTGTGCAGAAAAACTCCATCAATAGGCTAGATGGTGTAGGAGTTGAGAGAGAGAGGGGTGTTGAGGGTAGAGGGTAGAAGGGAATGTGTGAGAGGGTAGAAGGTTTAAGGGTTTAGGGTTTTAGGAGTTAAGGTATAGAGATATAGGGTTTAGGGTTGAGGGTTTCTAGTTAAGAAGGTTGAGGTGAGGTTGAGGGTTGAGGGTTGAGGGCTGAGGGTTGAAGGTTGAGGAATTAAGGGTTGAGGGTTGAGGGATTAGGGTAGAGAGATTAGTTGGGTTTACAAGGGGTTAAGGGTTGAGGGTAGAGGATATTGGGTTTAAGGGAAGAGGGTAGATAGTTTAAGGGTTTAGGGTTTACAGTATAGGGTTTATAGTTTAAGGGTAGAGGGTTTAAGGGTTTAGGGTTTAACATGGTTAAGGGTTGAGGGTTGACGATTGATGGTTTTAGGGTTTAAGGGTTGAGGGTTAAGGATAGAGGGTAGAGGGTTTAGGGTTTGGGTTTTAGGGATTAAGGGATAAGGGTAGAGGGTTTAAGGTTTAGGGATTATAGTTTACGGTTTAAGGGTAGAGGGTGTAGGGTTGAGAGAGAGAGAAAGGGGTTTGAGGGTAGATGCTAGAGGTTTAAGGGTAGAGGGTAGATGGTTTAGGGTTTAGGGTTTAAGGGTTTAAGGGTAGAGGGTAGATAGTTTAAGGGTTTAGGGTTTAGGGTTGAGGGTGTGGGGTTAGGGTTTATAGTTTAAGGCTAGAGGGTGTAAGGTTTTAGGGTTTAACCTAGTTAAGGGTTGAGGGTTGAGGGTTGAGGTTTTTAGGGTTTTAGGGTTGAGGACTAAGGATAGAGGGTAGATGGTTTAGGGTTAAGGGATTAATGGTTAAGGGTAGAGGGTTTAGGGTTTATGGATTATGGTTTATAGTTTAAAGGTAGAGGGTGTAGGGTTGAGAGAGAGAGGGGGGTTTGAGGGTTAAGGGTAGAGGGTTTAGGGTTGAGTGTTTAAGGGTTTAGGGTATAGGATTGAGGGATTAGGTTTGAGGGTTGAGGGTAGAGGGTTTAGGGTT
>CM021101.1:528428901-528463254 GCA_007115665.2 Sequoiadendron giganteum
TGATTTTCCACAAGGTTTTTAAATTCCTTTAAACAACTGAACACTTCTGATTTACTTTTTAAAAAGTACACAAATGCCCTTCTCGAATAATCATCAATAAAAGAAATAATATTTAGACTTAGATAACAAAGAAACATCCACTAGACCACACACATCAGAATGAATATAATACAAAACACCATAAGATTTATGAGGATTGGAGTAAAATGAAACACAGTTTTGTTTTCAATATATATAGTGTTCACAAAATTCAAATTCCAGGTTACAATCATCAAGCCCCTCAACCAGGTTTTTATTTTTCAAGGCTTTAAAACCTTTTTCACCAATTTCACCAAGCCTTTGATGCAAGAGCATGGTCTTTTCTACTAGAAGTTTAAATTCCAAAGAATTTGCCCCAATAGGAACATTTTCAGGGTATGTGCAAGATCATCATGGAAAAAACAGGCCCTTTAGTGGCATAAAATTTAAAAAATCAGAGTTAGGCAACTTGACATAAAAATTTGAATACGTTATTTATATTATTTCAAAAATATGTAAGAATAGAATCTGTAGAAAATTGAATGTAGTTTCTAAACTACTAAGGTTTTTTTTTCTAAATCTATTTGGTGAAAATTTGAAATTTCAATGCAATAGTACTTAAATTTCAGGGAAAAAATAAGAAGTAGGTGTCTCTCTGACCACCCTCACCACAATAAAATGATAATATTTTTTTATAAGATTTTAGATATAAGTAGGGGACTCGTGTCTCGATGTGATGCATATTTTTTTGTAATATTTTCCAAGAAAATAATTAATCATGAATTTTTTATTCCAAATTTTAAAAAATGTAGAAACTCATATGTCTAATCACCTTAACTTGGTCAAAACTTCATGAAATTAATTCTTTTTTTTAATCCTATAGTATGTGAAGCATAGAATGTGATGCATGTTTCAGATTTAAAAAATGTGATACTGTTTGAAAGCTATAGATGTTTTTCCATCAGGATATCAATTAGGACTTTAGTCATAATTCAAATAGAAAATGAATAATAATTATTTATTAAATTTAAAGTAAAGAATAATTTATATTGGTGGAAAGTTGAGAATCGTCTTTAGAAACCCTTTTCATTTCATCAATTTTGGGTAAAAAAAAAGTCGCCAGCCACATGGGCCATCATATCACCTAGATATCACCACTTTTTGGCCCATCATGATCCTGCACATACCCTTCATTCTTCCCTTTATGAACAAAAATTTGTGGCTTTATAGAGACACTATTGTATTAAATAGCTGGTGCATCAAGCTTGTACAAAGTACCAATTCGAGCACCCCTAGCTAGCACCGTTGAGCCTCTATTCATTTTGTAGCCATTACAAGAGAAGGAGACTTGCACTCAAACATCATTCAACTTGCTTACAAAAGGTAAATTTTGAGCTAGACTTGGTATATGCATTATGCCATCAATTCCATTAATTATACCATCAATAAACTAAATTCTAACTCTTCCATGACCAACTATCTCCAAAAATGAATCACTTGCCAAATAAACCTTTCCACCATCATGTTCTTCATACTTTGTAAACCAGTCTCTGTGAGATGTCATGTGGAAGGATGCTCCATAATCAATCAGCTAGATATCATCTGATGCCTGAGTTGCCAAGGCTACAATAAAGGTATCTACATCATTCTGAGAAGAATCATTGTCGAAATAATTCTTCTTCTTCTTTTTCTCCTCTTTGCAATCCTTTTGGACATGACTAGGCTGCCCACAATTCTAGCACTTCACCTTGGACTTCTTGCTTATAGACTTTGATCTCCCTTCTGATTTCGAATTGGACTTCTTATCCTTCTTCTTGCCTTTTTATTTTGATCTACTTCAAGCAACCAGAGCCTCCAAAACCATTTCATAAGACTTACTTCTCATTTCTTTTGATAACAAAGAAGAAACCACATCTTCCATCATGAAAGTGGTTGTCATTATCCCAATCGCCATCACCAAGTGATCCAATGAATCTGGAAAAGAACACAACAAGAGCATACAATGATCTTCATCATCAATCTTCACACCTATAGATGTTAATTGAGCAATCAACATGTTAAAGGTATTCAAATGATCAACAACAGATGCTCCTCCCCCCATTGTCAAAGAGTATAACTTCTTCCTAAAAAAAAAAACTTATTCACCAAGGAATTGCCCTGATAAATATCTCCTAGTATTTTCCACAAAGAGGAAGCAGTCCTCTCTTCATGAATATTTAGAAGAACTGAATTTGCAAATAGAGTCTTATCAACCCTTTTTCTTTTCAATCTGTGAGGTCCCAATCTTCTTGCTTCATGCCTATAGGTTTTGTTCTAGACACAACAACCCAAATATCATGGTGAACCAATAGATATTCCATTTTGAGTTTCCACAACTCAAAATTGTTGCCATTGAATTTCTCAATATCAATTCTTCCAGACGTACTTGTTGTCACCATATCAATCTGTAATTAGAAAAATTCAAGACTTCTGAAAAACTCCCACTTAATAGCAATTGACACAAAAAATCCAACCTACCCACAAGGATAACACAACCGGCCAAGCTCTGATACCACTTGTTAGGAAAAATTTGATTGCGGAACAAACTTTTCCTAATGTCAAAACTAAGAGGAGAAAGAGATATTCCTTTTAAACTTTAAAATTATAGTTCATTAGGACACTCATGAAATAAATTGTAGAATAGAGAAATAACTCAAACAAAATTGACACTAGATTTACATGGGAAAACCCTTATGGGAGAAAAACCCACCACACCAAAGAAAATCTCTTGTATTACAGTAAACGAATTACATACAAGTTACAAATGCTTCTTTCCAGATGTCAATTTACAGCAGCAAAATATTCCCTGATCAATATTGTACAAAAAAACACTATTACAATGCTTTCAAAACAACATACAATGATATTCATAAAACTCTAATCAATAAAATCTCTATCGCTCTCTATATATTTTTTTAGTTTCTATTCATTGCAATATATATCAACAACCATGATAGTCGTTTCGGTTCAACTTCCTCATCAAACCAACTGTCAAAAGCTTCCAAGTTAGTGGAAACCTCCAATGAATTATTTTCACATCAGTAGTCAACCGGTCCATGCATTATTCCCCTTCACATACTGCTTATCATAGCCAGGACCCACCAAGACACACATAAACAACTAGTGTAGTTTCGGGGAATCAAAAAGGTATCTACAATATTCCCAACAAGTTTCTCTGAAACAACAACACATGTTCAAAGCCTGCACACTTTGTAGGAGTGATTCAGGACCCATCACAAGAAGCACAAGCCTAGTGAACACCATTGATCAAGTTGACGGGTGTCACACCCTCAACCAATTCCACTCAGTTCATAAGATTCTATTGGTCCTCACCACAACTAACCATGGAATAGAATGAGCACCGTTGGATTAGTCAAACCTCAATCGTAGATCAAGATCCCCTTCTTATTGGTATATTATGCTGTTGTCCCCACCAAGTTTGTTCCAACTGCAAATTGGTCCATCAACGTAGCTTGCTGAAAATTTCCACCGATGACTCCAAGTCACACTGATACAATGCTTATCACATATCGACATATTGATGAGACAACAAATTGTCACTCACCGATATGCGATTGTCCTACCGCCAAAGCCAAGGTTCATTGTGCTAACACCAAAGTGAAGGGATCCATAGTATTAATGAAGAAGGCATGAAGAAAAAATAAGTTCGTCAAGTCCTTAATAGAGGTTCAAGCCAGCAACTTGAGGCACAAATTCCAACACCGAACCCCCTTCCCAAAATGGGTTTTCATTCAAAAAAATTTCGTACATGCAATTAATCGATTCACTTGAACCCTAGTTTGAGTGAACCCTTTTTTGGTTCATTCGAACCATCTAGTTTGTTTGAACCCCCAAAATGTAAAATTTTCCATGGGGTCATTTTTTTCAAGTTTTCCTTCCTCATTTGAATTGTAAACCACTTTTGTGGGTTTACCCAAATATAAATTATTGATATTTTTTCTATTATTTCATATAATTTCTCAATGGATGTCATTTTCTTTAGCACCTTTTTGCATAGATACATATATCTTGTGTAGGTCATAGGTTATGGGAATAGTTTGAACAACTTCTAACTATGAAAATGTCTATTTTTTCTTTTAGGATTGAGAAAAATTCATCTTTTCTAGGAAATAGTGTTGTATAAGTATGTAGAAACCCAAGTTGTACATGAAACAACTTGTTCATTTGATCATATTGTGAGTCCAAATAGCAGTGTAGGTTTGAGATCATTTTTGTGCATCACCTTATTAGTGCTAGGTTTCATTTCATGTTTCCTTTCCCCTTTTTCTCAACATGAAGTAGTAGGATAGGTTAATTAGGTGAAGTTTAAAAGGGAACAAACCATCTTTGGAGGTTAATTTCCATAATCTAAGCCCATACTCAAGGAGATCATCCCATGTTTCAAAAACTAGTTGAGTTCACTCAGAAAAGGTAAATACTTTAGTGACAACATTTTTTGGAATGCTCAGTGGGATTATTTGAATTATCCCAGTTCAAAAAAATATATTATCATTTTTTGGTATTTGGTGTGTATGTCAGAAACTTATACCTTTGGAGGAAAAATCTTCAAACACCTGGTGACTCCAAGTTTATTCTACTGGTTCAAGTGGACTAATTGTTGGTATATGATCAAATTTTTACAAAATGTTAGTCTTCATTATTCTAGTTTTAAGGATATTTCAATGAGTTTCCAACTTGTTTAAATTTTGCATCATGTCTTCATTTCATGAAGATAAGTTTTACAATCCTCTATTTCATGAAAATGATGCTCGTTTACATCCTTATTAGTCATACCAATCAAAAAATATTACTGGTTTCATCCTAAATAATACAATACAATAGTTTATCAACATACTTATCATGCTTACCACCCACCCACCCCTATTCAAGCCTCATGGCATCCTACATATGTTAAAACTCAGCCACAAGAAGGCCATTTTTTTTCCAAATAGCATAGTTATTTTCATATCTAGTCTCCAAATGTTGATAACATAAGTGTCAAAGATATAATGTTGGACTTTCAAGACTAGTTGAATGATGTTGCAAGAGACCAAGAGTATAAATTGCAACGAGAAGATTTAGATTATCGAGCATACCAGTACCAACAGGAGTTAACTTTCCAAAGGGATAGATATGAAAAGTTTCTTGCAAAATAGATTTTTGAAAAACAAGAGTAGATGAAGCTTTTTCTTACCCAAGAAAAAAATATAGAAGCCTAATTAGCCTCTTGTATTTTGGATCAATATGTAAAATAAGAGTCTCCCAAATACAAATTTTCAAGCTTCAAGAAAGGTAAGCCTTTCGAGTGTTCAAGTAAGTCCTTTTAGCTTGAAATTCCAAGTTTTAGGGACCTGGATCCTTCACAATGGCCTAGTATCCCTCAAGAACAACCTTATCCTAAACTTATACTTCCTCAAGAAAATTAAAAATGCCTCTATAATTAGCCTCCTTCTCCTAGCATCATTTTTATTTTCAAAGTTGGACCCATTGGTTATTAAGGAAATTGGTTAACAAATAGAAAAGATATGGGTTTGATGAGAAACAAGAAGAGTCTTTTTTTGTTGATACAATGCACATAATGAAGAAAATAAAATATTAGATTTGTTTCAAGTATATGATGAGCACAATCAAATAGGGTAGTAGGTTGAAAGATAAGTAAGAGGATTTGAACATAAATTTTTAAATGATTTTTTGATGAGATCCCACTTTTTTGAGAATGAGGAAAAAATATGAATGCCTATGTTAACAAATTAGTTGGGACAAGAATATAGCAAGCAAGAAAGAAGTGATGTGAATGAAGATTTGAAATTCGTATTTGATGAACTTCCTTTTTTTGTTGATGAAGATGAAGGATGTATACAAATTTCAACCTCATCACAAGTTTTGGAATAGATAGAAGATAAAAATTAATATGAAAATGTGTTTGTTTATGAGTACAATGAAGAACACCTTCTTTTTAGAATTAAATCAATTGACACACAAAAAGGAGAGCTATCATAAATTGAAAATAAATCCTCTCATACAAACAAGTAAACATGGGGTTGACGAAGACCACTTTTGGGATGATTTAGATTTTTTTGTTCAAATTTAGATATAAAGCAATCATCTCTTAAAGAGGAAAATCATGAACAAACAAGCATAATGTAGAAATATCTATGAATATACCAAAATAGACACAAGTAGTGGTCTTCACAAGTCATAAAAATGATGAGGCAGTAGACCAAAAGCAAGATATCATCAAGGAGAAATCAAATTTAATATTTTCATGAGGATGACCTATCAAACATCTAGGTAGGATGGAGGGAAAGAAAGAATCACAAGTCATGCTTGCACTCGAGTGTGAAGTTACAACTAAGGAAGAATACATTCAACCTAATTATCCACTTAAAAACAACAATATGTTTGGTAAACATGAAGAAGTAAGTGATTTTTTTTTCATTATTCAAGAGATTTTGTAGCATCCGGTTAAGCATTTGTCATTTTTACACTCCCTCTTAGCTACTCTTGAACATGTGAAGCATTTGCAAAATAATTAGAAAAGGAAGCTAATTCAAGGAACCAATCAATGGTTTCATTTGAGAAAGTCTTGTTGTTGGTTATTTTAGCTTAGGTTAGGTTTCTTTCAAGCCAATAAGTGTTGTTGCACAATGAAGGTTTGTCTTCCTCTCCAAGTGTTGAAGCATAGTTTTAGGTGTTTAGTTAGCTTTCCTAGGGTTTTATAACTGGCTATCAAGACAAGTTTTTGTTTTCTTCCAAGTCTCTATTGAATCCTATGATCAAAGGATATGCAAGGCTACTAGTATTATATGCTTAGTAGGAAAGAATTTCACAAAGGTCACAAAAAGTGTTAGTCTATTTTACTCCTTTAGTCCAAAATAGCCTTTCAAATAAATTCAATTATTTAAAACAGTTGTAGTCTTGCTTTAGGAGTTTGAAATGGATAAAGTGATTGAAAATTATATATTTTTAAGGGATGATTCATATCTTTATATTTTAAAGGGATCCTTAGTTTGGTAGTGCCTTGACTTTGTCTACTCCATGTGCATGTAGCCTTGGAGGAAATTTTATTTTTATAGGAGTGTAAGTCATGTTAACACTAGGTCGATACTTTCTAGTTTTTCATCACATTAATGCTATTTGCATGATATTTTTAGTTATTCATGGTGGCTCCTTAATTTCTTACATAGAGACTAAGCATACATGCTATTATTTTGAGGTGAACAATGAATTCTTAAGACAACCTTTGAAGATGTTTTTTTCAGTTTTATTTTTCCATTAATGAAAGTAGAGGCTATGGGACATGGAGTACAAGAATATCTAAACCTATTAATAGAATAAGTGATAATAATTGAAAAATATGAAAATTTATGTCAACAATAATAACTCTACAATATGTTTCTCGTGATAATAATTACCTTATTGGTATGTTTTTTGTAGACCTGACAAATTTTATGAGATGATTTAATTAGTTTTGCACCAGTGAAAAGAAGAAAGGAAATAAGAAGATAGTATCAAGGGTTTCATATAAGTGTAAGATAGAGACAAATTGATGTAGTTTTCTTTAACTAATGGTATGTATCTCCATATCTTATTTGTGTCTCATTGAAAGCTTTAAGATGATAGTTTCACTATCAAATGTTCATAAAGCCTTATCAACAATGATTTTTTCACTAGGATTATTAGGGATCATCATGACCATGCCAAGGGTTATGGATAATTTTGTGTATGTGAAACCCTAGATTTAAAATCCATATATAAGAGAGAAACCAATGTGGGAGCCAAGTTTCAATGTAGAGTTATGCATATTCAAGTGTAGATGAGAAAATCATGTTAAAGTGTGAGCTTTGAGGCTATTGTGTACTTTCTAATGTTACAAATTTGCAAAGTCATACTAATACTTTAATTACACTTGGAATATAATCTATCTAGTTAAGGCTAAGGGCCAAGGCTTTGAAGATAATAGTTTTGTTGAAAATCTATGATATTTCTTGAATGGTGTCTTTTTGATGGTGATTAAAAACATAACAACAAAGTAACCTTTCACCATCATCAACATGTCTACCACTTGAGTTTGTTTCCTCTAATCAATTATCATAGCTTAGATTTCATTAGGCCTTGGGTAGATGTCATAAATATAGGTATGAACATTGTCCCTTTGAGAAACCAAATTTTATTTTCCTTTTCATTAAATAAGAAATGGTATCTATAAGGATCATCTATTTAAGGGTAATGTCATTTCCATTTGAGTAGAGAAACATGGTTTATGAATGGCGTTTTGGTCATTGAACTGAAATATTTTTAGTTCATTCTGTTTGAAGAAGGATTGATCTGCTCCTTGAATGCAACATTGCAAAAAGAGGATAGTGAGCTTATAATCTATCACATAGTTACAAAGAGTAGATCATGCATGTAGTTCTGATGGCATGAAATATTATCAATATGTATTGATTATCAATCCCAGGGACAATAATAATACATAGATGATATCTTAGCTATGTAGTTTCATGTAGAATAAGCCACAAAACTAATGTTGAGTTCCCTTAAATGAGGACTCACTATCTAGGAGAGAGAGCTAGTGAAGGAAGCAATGGCTGAAAAATGTTGAACTGCTTCCTTTACATTCAAGTTTATTAACAAAACCATATGATCATAGTTCCAACATTAGTATATATATATTACCCCTTCTACCTAGGAATTCTAATCCTATTGGTGTTGCTTCATCACCAAATTCTCCATCTTTTATTCTCCAATAAAGTTATTGAAGTACCGAGTCACTAATTACTCTAGGTCAATGAAGAAAAGGAAATATTCTTAGTAGTGGCACATTTTGGCACTATATAGTTAGAAGATCTTCAGAACTATTTGAACAACTTTGAGACATCATGCTACATAAATAATGTGAAAGACCCATTGGTTTGTCCATATGTGTTACTTTTAAGCATTCAATTGCAGATTAGACATTCAATATCTCATGAAAGAAGTTGGATGTGAAAGTTATAATATTGATATTGTACATATTTTCATTGCTCTAGTTGATCATGGAATCCTATCAAAGGGAGTTGCGATTGCACACAAGCTTTGGATAATGGATGATGTTGATGAAATTGATAGCATAACTCAACATAATGGTTCCTTATATGTAAGGCTAGGTAACTTTTCATTAACATTTCAGTATTTTACACAATTTTTTTTTCCATGGGAGGTGGTGCTCTTTCATGAATTTATACAAAAAGGACAATGCATTGAAGAAGCAACCATATTCTTATGTATGGTGATCATAGTGATACTTAAGTAGACTTGGTGTTGATAGTTCTACGACAAGAAAGAAGGCATAGTTCTCACAAAAGGGAAGAGTAGGAGAAAGATAGTCACCATGAATAAAAGTGTTATATGACCATATCAATATTATCTCATGTGCATAAGAGGACAACTACAGGTAAGTTGAGCAAGGGTGATGTTATTGGATGAAACTATCAAGTTTTAGATCATCAAATCAGGAAAGGACAACCAATTTTTTGAAGTGTATGAAGAAATACATAGTCACTTTGAAATCAAGAGTGAATGTTAGGGTTTATGAAGTACAATCATGCACATAATAGTCACAAGGTTCTAGGTAATGCTTTGTCAAGTGATAGCTGAAGAAAAATTGCATGCTTATATATTATTTTATAGACATTCTAGAGGAAAATAAGATACTTGTTGAAAAATAAAATCATGAGGACATTCATTGTCGGGAAATGGAAACTAAAACATGAAAGACCATAGAAGAGTGAATGCATGAACACGAGGGTAAGGAATGAGAACTAAAATGACAAAAAATAAAGGACAACAACCTCATATTTTATGTTGTAATGGTAGATATCAGACTACAAAGGCTAGAGGAATTGAATTTGGTATAATTTCATCCAATGGGAATATCAATTATGATAGTTTAGATGAGAATAATATTTACATACAAAAGGTTGGGGATCCTATTACCGATGACTCACAGTCAAGAATCATAAAGATAAGTTTGGATGTAGTTGAAATATTGCCTTCAAAATCACACCTGAAGAAGTTGAATACAATGGAACTAAGTTTTAATGACAAATTTTAGAAAATCAAGTTTGTATTCCTCAATGGTAGATCTTAGACTATAGATGACAAAAAGTTTCTCAAAGGGAAGTAAATATGACAATTATCAAAGGAAAATCATGACTTTATGACTATGAGGGTTTCTAGGGAAACAATGCAAAGTAAATGATATTTTACCATGCATAGAGGTAGTTTTCAAAGTTTTATATGCTCTTAACCTTCCCAATGAGATGCAATGCACAACCTTAAGATTTAAAGGGTTTTGGTGAAAGAAAGTTATAGGGATTTCAAAGGAAAAAACCAAAGGAATTAAAAGGATATGAAAGACAAAACTTCAAAACATTCAAAGGGAAGTGTTCAAGATTCAAAGGGTAGAGTGCCAAAATTCTACATGGAAGAGACCTAAAAAGACATCTGTTACTAAGATTTTGGCTAAATCCAATGATTCCAAAAAGGATATTGTGAAAGTTACAACATAAATTCTATAATTTAATAGAATTCCCCATTAGGAAAACACATCTCTATCTCAAGAAAATAGTTTGGTCAAGTTACTAAACACTAATTAGCTTGTTCAATTAGTCAGTATGTGAAGCTAGCAGAATCAATTATTACTAAACTTGTGAAACTTTCCTTGTTTAATAATGATAAGAATAAAAAAGGAAATGTGCTAGAGCATCCTACTAAAGAGGATAATATGGAATGTTGTAGGTACCTCTACCATTGGTAACTTGTTGGGAAAAACACTTGACATATCTTCACTATTAATGAATAATATTGATTATTTGGCAACACCAAAGTTGGATCATGGGGTTGTTGAATATAGTTTTTCAATAGAATGTGGCATTTTGATAAGATAGTTTCTTGTAAATATTGAAGATGATAGTGCTACTCTAGGTATGATAGTCAAGCATGAAAAGAAACGTGCAATAGGAGTCTCAATCCAACACAAATTTAAGGCCATAGAACCAAAGAATTCATAACAAGACAAGTTTTGAAGATGATAGTAAGAATAAAAGAGTGGACTTGAAGCTCACTAAAGTTTCAATCCATAAAAACATTAGATGACAATATGCTAAGGAATTAGAGAATCCAATATAATCAAATTCTAAATGGAAGAAAATCCAATTGGGAAATAGACATGAAGAGAAAGAAGAATATAAGTTTTAAATTAAATTAGAAAGCACATAAATAGAGAGTGATAGAGGTTAGGGAAAAAGGTGTTAAGACATGAGAAAAATGTCAAAATCCAACCCTTGAAGTTCTCCTACAACCTCATAAAGCATCTAACTATTTTAGACCTTTTCCCACATGTCCTATTAACAATTTTGAAGAAGTTCCAATAGTTGGGGAATTTATGAGCACTCATGTCAGTAGTTGGAAAGTATCTAGGGGGAGGTTGAATGATATGTGCAACAAATGGAAAAAAATTAGGGAATATTGACTCATTTTGAAACTTTTTTAGGGCATTTAGTGTTGAATACCCAAGATACTGAGAGGGGGGATTGAATCAGTATCTTCTTAAATTTATTGAACAAACACCATCCAAATAATCTAATGCATATAATAGTAAAAATTAGTAGAAGCATTAACAAAACATAAAAGAACACAACACATGAACATCAAAAATTTTACATGGAAAACCTAGAATGGGAAAAACCATGGTGAGGATTGGCTCACAATATAGTATAACCAGTTATAAGATATTATAAAGGGTGGGTCACTACCTAGAATCACTATCCAAAATAAGAGGCTTACTGCTTACAAAAGATACATTAACAAAATGGATTACAACCAGAATATGAATTGATAAAGTTACACCTCATAACTATAGATTCAGTTCCTTTGATGCTCAGTAAATTTGTATGCTAGTAGACAAATATTCACTCTTATTCATATTCAAATCAAAAACACCTCTTTCCACACACTTAAATCTCAAAACTATCCAATATATATATCTAACTCATCTGCAAGCATCAATTAGGTTGGCCTAATTAGATGCATCCCTTATTCACCAAAAAGATAATTATCGAATTCAAGCATAGACAAAATCTTTCCAAAAAAAATTCAACCATGTAGCATGCTACAACATATCAACTTGGACCTAGAATAGGTCACACATACATCCACAATACAAAATTAATTCACTATACCACCAACTTCTGATTATGTCAGCCAAAGATAGACTTAATAAAAAAATACAACAATCAAACAATTCCAAATTTCCATACACACACCTGAACACATGAGATTCTGAACTTACACACTTCCAGTGTCCCAAAACCATTTCCAAAAAAATGCAAGCAACAATAGTCACCAATAGAGGATTGTAGACCAAAATACTAGAGGAAAATACTTGTAAACTGGATCAGCCTTGAGCTTAAACTTGTAGTTGCAACTCATATAACATGGTGACATCAATGACAACACAAAAGATGCATAATGATATGCTCTTCTTCATTAATCCAACAATCTCCCCCTTTGTCATTGATGGCAACATGTTCCAAAATAAACCGTCTATGTACAATACTCTCCCCTTTTCTCTCCTTAACATTCTCTCCCTTTTTCAATATTCTCTTTTTCTCTCCCCCTTTGACATCAAAGACAAAGGGTGTTCCAAAAAAAAATGAATATACATATATACGCAGATGGTTTGGAACATTATGTGACCAAAAGAATAAAAATTCTTGACTCCCCCTTAGGAGTTTGTCTCAAAAGTGTGTAAACTTGAAAAAATTTACCCAGATGAAGGTGAGCTTTGAAGCTCCTTAAGAATACCTTGCCATGTTGGCTTTCCTTTCTCCTAGCTCTTGTTAGCAGATATCAACATTATGTTCAGAGATTCCAAATCAATTAGGCTCTCTTTAGAATCATCCAGAGTATCCAAGGTCAGATTGATCTTATTGATTTTTTTTGCACTCACCAAGTTATTGGCAACCAAAGTGTATTCTATTCTCACACTGTCACCTAGCAGACCAAATTTTCTGATGATATCTTCCTTTTTCTTTTGTAACATAAAGAATTTCTCTATGAGTAGAGATGATATTTCAAGTTGACCCGTCTCTATCTTTAGATACACTATATGTACTGGAAATAACTATCAACTGGGACTCAATGGATTCCATGAGATCCTTGATGCTCTATGTGGCATCCAACCACCTTATGTAGTAAGAAAATATAGTATTTACATCAGACTCACAAGCCTTCACAATTTCTAGGCTCTTTTCAATATTAGTGTGTGTCAGAGCACACTTTTCATGATGTTCCAAAATCCTTTTCTCTACCAATTTCTCTTCAACTTCTTGTCTTGTCTTCTCACCAAAGTACAGAGGAATACTCATTGAAGGAGTTCAATAGAATTTTCAGATTCTCTATCAGAGTAAGATATGTATCCATTGATGTGCCAGGTGTGGCCTCTTGCAACACTTTGATGGTGTCATCAATAAGCTTAGTTCCCTTTTGATGTGTTTCTAGAATTTCTCTTCTTCCAGATGCATGCAATACATCCCCTAACACTAATTTATGCATAGGATAAATATTGTCTAGATCTGCATAGCCTTGTGTCATGGGGAGTTGTAGAAGTTCTAGAGGAATCACCAGCTAGAACTTGATATGCTTGGATAACAAGCCTTTTAGAAAGTCATCAGCGGAGGAGGATTCTCTGGAGGACCTTTGTGATTCCATGACTTGGCTTATTTCTTCTTCATTCTTTCCAATAGAGTCCCCATTTCTTTCTTCTTTCTCAACTCTCTCTTATTCCTTTTCTTCTACCTTTTCTTCTTCCTCTATTTTCTCTTCTTCTTTTCCACCTTATTATTTTTCTCCTTCACCCTTCTCACTTTCATCTTTATCCTTTTATTCTTCAACTTTATCTTTTTCTTCTTTAGTATGATCTAGAGGAACAACATCATGCTTATTTTGTTCAACATTTTCTTCATGTTGTTTCTCATAATTCAAAGGATCATCTATAACATTTATTTCTAGAAGGACTCTTGTGCTACCTATTTCTATAGGAATATCTACATCATTTGTTTCCATAGGAATGTTTGTATAACCTATACCAGAAGGAGTGTCATCCTTAACTTCTACATAAACTTCTTCTCCTGAATTATGTGCAGAACCAAATGGGAGTGTGCCAAGCGTGCCATATTTCTCATCCATACCCCTAATGAAATCTATATTTTCCTTTGTTATCCTTTTGATTTTCTTTTTGTCTCTTTTCATCAAGGTGTTTGCTATTTTTTTCATCTAGAACATCATTGAACAAAACTTCTTCAAGGTTTCTAGATCACCCGAGGTCAAAGAGAACCCTATTTCTGCAAATTGTTTATTTATTATTTTGCCTTCTAGTTCAACAACCTTTGATCTCCTTTTCATCATAGATTCCCACAATTTCTTAGGCACATTATTCTTAACATAATCCTAGTTAACTTCCAAAGTAATGACATATTGAATGATAGCCATCACTAATGTTTTTTGTCCTCTTTACCTACTTGTTCATAATTTTTTTTTGTAGTCTACAACATATCTTCAAAGTGTATCAAATTATTTACCAAAATATTATAATCTAAGAGGAGAACCAGATCTTATTGAAGAGGCATTTTTTTATTCTTGATCTTGAGATACCTCTTCTGCAACTTTGACCCTCCTTTCTTTCGATTTGGTGTGAAAATGAACACAAGGACCCTATTCTTCATCTTCTTCAGAGGACGATACATAGTGATCTCGTTTAGAACCAACACTAGCTTCTTGTGAAGCACCTTCACAAGAGGACATGCTTACTCTCTTCTTTTGATCTAGTTTTGTTGTAGGGTTTTCCTCCTCTTCCTCTTGATCTTCAATGATACTAAGGTTCTTTTCCTGTGTAGCTATTTATTTATTTCCTCACTTGATAGACACCACCAAAGGAATACCTTTTCTTTTACTAGATCTTGTAGCAGGTCCGGAAGGAGCTAGGCCTTTTCCCTTACTAGGAGCACTAGGTTTAATCTTTACTATTGTAAGGCCAGAAGTTGGTTTTGAAGGAGCATTCCTACCAAATCTCCTTAGACTTGATGATTCTCCAGTCTTCTGCTCTCCTAAGGCCCTACTTTGTTCTATCTGATCATTAATGAAGCTAGAATTTTCGATCATCTCATCTACCTTCTTTCTCCTCGTAGACTTGCTATTGCCCCAAGTGAACTTCCATATATTTTTCCACATGTATGTCAATTCTATGTTCACTTGTATCTTTTGTAATTTTCAAAAAAACTTGTACATTTCCTTTGGCTTCATCCTCTATACTCTCATACCCCAAAGGTTTAACCCATGTAGTCTATGGTTTAATAGCTTCAACCGTGGACTCATCAAAGGACACATGAAATATGATATCATCCTTATATTTCTCAACAACTTGCTTCAAAATTTTTGCTCTTTCATTCATGTTGCTTTTGAACACAACAAACAATGTTGTCAGAGTATTATCTTGACTCTTCAAATATCCCAAATTATGCAAATAATCAAAAAAATTATGTGCAACCGATCTAGATGTGTCCCAAATTACCACATCATCACTTTTGGGAAGCCTTCTAAGAAAGTATAACAACAAATAGACAATCAAGGAACCAAAATTGAATGCATATTTCTTTTCCTTCGACATATTCAAATTCTCAAACAACTACTACCGAAGAAGTTCACACAAATCATAATCAACACCATTTTCTTCCATGTCATATCTAGTGTAAATTGTTGTAGAAAACAATGAATTTTCTCTATTTGTAAAGTAGATCTTGTGTCTGATCAATATAGATGCATAATTCATAGTAGGATTTGTAACAGGCTTCATTGCAAGAGCCCTTTTGTCATATGTAGCTCTAGTGAGTTCCATCACCACTCCATTGTTCATATATTTCAACACTGGTCTAGTTTGGTGTCATAGACTCCAATAAATATCTTAATCACTTCCTTAGTTATAAGATGGGGTCTGTTAGTCCACAAAAAAAATTCATGCATTTTTCTCAGAGTTGTTTTAACATATTTATCATCAATAGTGGAGCTGAAATTAGGAGAGGAGTTCCATCGATCCAAACTCTTTGCAACAATATTTGAATGCTCGGGTTTTTCAAGAAATTATCCCCGATAAGATCTTTTGGCCACATGTCTATCAATTTACTATGATCAAATTCCCTAGTTTTAACTTGAATGAACATCCTAGTGTCTTTAGTGGGCATGACACCATGAGGAATGGATTAGAAGGTGCTCATACAGTCATCTTCAAAAACCTTCATAGAATATTTCTTATAGGAAGGTCTAGGTATTTTAGATGCTCTTACAACTACAAGAGTTTCCATTTTTCCACACATCAAACTCTAATGATTTTAGAAAGAAGATTTACACAAACCCACAACAACATAGAAGAGTAAAATACATTTTTCCTTTGTGAAAAACCAAAACTAGGGTTTACACAACTCACTCTCCTAATTTCCTCAAGGATTCTCCAAATTTCTCTCCACTTTATTTGAGTGCACAAGTGATTAATTTTTTTTTATAATTTTGCTTTATAGATCAATTCAATGCCCTAATTTGCATTAAATTCAATAGAATTTGAAAAGCTAATGAAAACCTTTTTGTTGCATTGAAAACCCCTAATTTCCTCCACAAAAGATCATGCTTGCATATTTTCTTCTAGTTCCTTTTTCATAACCTTTGCTTATTCATTATTTACAACATATCCTCATTCCAAGGAATGACATGCCCAAAATCTAGGGGGTGTTGGTGTTTAAAAATGCAACCCAGATAGGATTTGTAATTCTCTAAGAGGTAGCCAACCTCCATTATAAAGAACCACAAAGCCTAGTGGCCAACTGATAGGAAATGGAATGGATACAGATTTCCTCTACACTTCAGGCTCTGTAAGACCTAGGGGGGTAACCCTTTAGCAATATCAAACAATCTAGACACACAAGCAACAAGATATTGCTTAACAGATTATGCTCTAACACGATTGCTGAGAAACCTAAAATATCACTCAATATTGCCAAACTATTGAAAGAATTTCACTAATCATCAAGGAGAACATGACAGACACAACTATCCAAATAATAAGAACAAGAATGATTTTACATTTAAAATTTGTTTTTGAGATGCATTACGCTGCAAAATAAATCAGTGCCAATTCTGGGCCATGGAGTCAAATACATAAGACAAATTTATCAGCAAATGGCATTCAACTAGTGGATTTAAAATTGTTGATGCTTTACATCAACTATTAGTGTATTACACCAGCAATCCCACTCCTATTATCAATCAACTTCTTCTTATCAAATCCAACCTGCACACTTGAAATCACTATTGTTCAATACACACATTTCTTTAAAATAGACCCACAAATAAATAACACAATCTCATGAAATTTGAGATGACAAACTCAAAATACTTTGTATTACTAAATTCATATGATTCAACTATACAAGTATGGAGACAAATTGAAGATATTCATGAAAATGTAAGCACATTTCATGATTTATTTGCGCAACCTGGCTGTATTTGCTCATAAAATCAGAAATTACAACTTCTAGACTCAAAATAACTTAGACTTAACAAACCTCTATCTACCCAGCCCAATACAAAAACTTAGAACCTTTTACAATGAGAAGAGAAGAGAAGATATAGAAGAATGGAGGAAATAGAAGAAGCCCTAAATTCGAATCTATTGCAGACACATGGTAGCTTCATTCCCGTTGATCAAATTGAAAATAATATCTTCTCTTCTTTGCAGCAACAAAAATTCCCTCTAACAGTATCTAATTATCATTGCCCAGCAATAGAAAATCTGCCCATGTGGAGATTCTCCAAATTTTATCCCGCTGCTCAAAATATCTCCCGTGCACAAATTGTTTCTATTTTCTACTCTTTATTTGATGCAGTTTATATTTAAAACCAACTATTAAAGTTTCATAACTTTAATATTTATCTCTTTTATTTGCTATAGTTTAATTCCTAGTACATACTTGTTTATAAAATGAATAAAATTCACTTTATACAAAGTCTCAGAACTCTCCCAACAAATAAAATATTTAAATGAATATTTTATTCATCTTTCAAGTTATTACCTATGCTTGCACCAATAATTAAAATTTTACCCCCTTTTAAATGCCTGATCATTTAAAAAAATAGTGGGCCCACCTCCATTTTAACATTACCAATAATCTCGCGAGGTCGTGAGGTTCGCGAGGTTGCATTCTCACCAACCTCGCACCTTTTTTATGGCATCACCAATAATCATGCGAGGTCAGTGAGGCTGCGAGGTTGCGAGGTTGTGAGGCTGTGAGGTTGCGAGGTTGGCCCCAATCTCATGAGGTTCGCGAGGTCTGCGAGGTAGGCGAGGTCAGCCAAATTTTATTTTTTGCAACTTCTGCAAAATGGTCAAAACAGGCCAAGTTGACTCAGGAATCAATCTGGGAAACCATTCAAACGACCTCCGGGAGACATGAAAACTTGCAAGAATTTAGACATTTGATCTGAGATTACAGTGCAACAAATAGCTCAGATAAATCAATCACGAGGTGAAAGATATTAATCGACAAAGTTGCCCAGTCAGGCTTTTCTGGAACAATAGCTATTTTGAACCAATTTGAAACTAATCCAATTGCCAATTTGTAAAAATAGAAAATCAACTCCTGGCGAGCTTCCATCAGACACATAAGTTCATTAAGCTACCCCGAGCATGTGTGAAAAATGAATTTCTTTGAAACATCACTGATCAAAAGTTATTGACGATCAAATTTGGCCTCTCAGAAAGGTTGTCAGGAAAGCAGCTGCAAAATAGAACAAACTGCATTCGGTTTCGATCTGCTAAAAATAGCAAATCAAATTGTGAGGATCTGAAAACTAACACCCGAGATCATTTTGATATGGAGAACATAGAGCAACATTCATTTTGACATAATAGTCAACTAGTTGCGAAATCCAAGCTCAAATAGGAGGTTGTTTTGCGAACTGACAAATTTGCAAACAATAGATTTGTGCAAAAAACCTTCCAACTTCACTTTTCAAAACCCTGACAAAAATTATCATGGGAAGTTGAAAATTGGCACACATGCTCATCTATGTCAATCAAATACATCTGCAAATGGGTTTTACTTGGAAAACAACATGCCTCAAGTTTTGATTCTCCAAAGTGGTTCATTCAAACTGATTCTTCAAGTGCATTTCTGAAAGTGTACAAGCAAAATTTCTAAAATAGGCATCTCAAATTTTGCAAATTTGGGAGTGCCAATAGTGGCTCCGACTGGGGATGTATGCCCCCTATGGGAATAGCAAGATTCCAGATCTCTGGGGAGTAGACCAAAGGTTGAGTCTGACAGGTACCCTCAAACTGCTCCCAATGCAACTTTGTTTTTTCAAGTTCATCTGATGACCTTGGGTCACCAAATGAAAAAATGAGAATCAACATTTACCTCTGTCAAATACCAATCTATTAAAAGAGCTGATCTCCCTCCATCTGTGCTTGCCTCTGTCAAACCCGACCAATATATGTGACTCGAAAAGGAAAAATAAATTGAACAAAGGAATAACTAATCAATGAGCATTGTTTGAAGGAAAAATATTACCAAAGAGAAAGTAGCCAAATCAAGCACCACCACCATCAAGAGGAGACACAAGAATTTGATAAGGGGAAAAAGCAAGAAAAAACCCCAATATTATGAATGGAGGCAAAATGCCTAAGAATAATACAAAGAGAGAGAGAAATATTTAGCCTTAGCTTGCTTGCTTGAATAATGAAGAATGAGAGGAGAGGCACCTCAATAAGTAGAGGTGAGAAGGAGGAGTTAGAATGTAACTCCCAACTCAATGAATGCCACCATTCATCTATGTGTGTGCAAAGTGTCACCTCTTAAGGAGGTGGTTACAAATATTCCTTAATAAAGGAATTAAAAAATAAGTCATCCTCACACATGTGTGAGAAGACAAAAAGACAAAAGACTTGTAGGGATTCCTTTGGAATATTCCTACAAGTTACTAAATAATTACAAATAAAGAATAACCTTTACCAAGTAAAGATTAATCTTCTAACATCCCCCCTTAAGCTTTACTTGGGGAGGTTACATCAAACCCTTCAATGGGTTGTAATCCAAGATTTTTACAATGAAAGAGAAATTTATCTTTACAAAGAGCTTTGGTGAAAATATCTGCAACTTGATCTTCACCTTTACAATAAAAAAGAGAAATTTGCTTGTCTTCAATTGTCTCTCTAATAAAGTGATGTTGAAGAGCAATGTGCTTGGTCCTTGCATGAAAAATTGGATTCTTGGCCAAAGCAATAGCACTTTGATTATCACAATATAAAGGAGTAGGACCCTTTTGAGGTAGACCCAAGTCTTCAAGTAGTCTTCTTAACCATAGTGCTTCTTTAGATGCATTTGTACAACCTTTATATTCAGCTTCTGTAGAACAAAGAGAAGTAGATTGTTGTTTCTTACTATTCCATGAGATTGCACCTGATCCAACAAAGAAACAACAACCACAAGTGGATCTCCCATCATTGGGATCACCTCCTAAATCTGAATCAATATAACCCTTTAAACAAAAATCACAATTTGCATCATAAAAAAGACCAAGATTAAGAGTACCTTTAACATATCTTAAAATTCTTTTTGCAACTTTAAAATGAGTTTGTTGTGGTTTAGACATAAATCTAGAAACCAAACAAACACTATAAGAAATATCAGGTCTTGTAAGAGTTAGATAATTTAAACTTCCTACTAATTGTCTATATAAAGTAGGATCAACAAAAGGAGTTTCCATATCAACCATTAATTTTGTTCCTAATTCACAAGGAGTAGAAACACACTTTGCATCATTCATTTTAAATCTATCTAAGAGATCTTGAGCATATTTATGTTGAGAAAGAAAAATACCTTTAGTTGTTTGCGAAATTTGCACACCCAAAAAATAATGTAAAAGGCCTAAATCAGTCATTTGGAATTGTTGATTGAGTTGAGACTTAACATCACTAATCAAATTGTTAGAACTAGAAGTGATAATTAAATCATCAACATATAAGATAATAATCACAATATCATTTTCACTATGCTTAATATATAAATTTGGATCATTCTTACTTCTAATAAAACCTTGAGATAGAAAGAAAGCATTAATTTTAGAATACCATTCTCTAGGAGATTGTTTTAAACCATAAATTGATTTCTTCAATTTGCAAACAAGATTTTCATTACCTTCCTTAATGAAACCCAAAGGTTGAGACATATAAATTTCTTCATGTAAATCACCATTTAAAAATGCACTTTTAACATCCATTTGATGAATAGGCCAATGCATATGAGAAGCTAAAGCAAGAACTAATTTAATAGTTGGCATCTTAGCTACTGGAGCAAAAGTTTCATTATAATCTAAGCCTTCAATTTGAGAAAATCCCCTAGCAACTAATCTAGCTTTAAACTTGCTAACTTCATTATTTGCATTAACCTTAGTTTTATACAACCATTTGCATGAAACAAGATTCTTACCTTGAGGTAAAGGAACTAAATCCCAAGTATTATTAGCAATTAAAGTGTCATATTCTTCTTGCATAGCCTTTTTCCAATGAGTTTGATCTTTAGCTTGTTTATAAGTTTTAGGATCATTGGAATTCATAATATTAGACATCAAAGCATAATTATAGTAATTTGCCTTTCTAGTCTTAGATTTATTCATTCTAGCTAAAATATCCTCACTTTCTTGCATTAAATTTTTAAACCATTTAGGCTTTCTCTTAGATGTAGGAGTATCATCACTAGAAGAAGAATCATGAGGAGAAATTTTAATATTTTCATCATCACTATCACTATGAGTAAGAGATGCATTAGGAGGGTTAAGAGAAGATTCAACTTGAGGATTATCTTCTACAACAATAACTTTATTTGGAGAAGATTCAACATTAGGTGCTTTAGAACAATCATGAATACCATTTTCAGCAATGCATACATCTCTAGCAACCTTAACTTTGTTAGTAAGAGGATTATAAACTCTATAAGCTTTAGAATGTTCATCATAACCAACAAAAATATGATAAGAAGATTTAGCATCTAATTTTTGCCTCTTTTGTTTAGGTTTGTGAACATAAGCAATTGAACCAAAAACTCTTAAATGTTTAAGATTGGGCTTCCTACCAGACCAAGCTTCTTCAGGAGTTATATCCTTTACAGCTTTAGTAGGAGTCCTATTAATAATGTAAGTAGCACAAAACATAGCTTCTGCCCAAAATTTATAAGACATGTTTTTAGCATGTAACATACATCTAGCCATTTCAACAATAGTTCTATGCTTCCTTTCCGCTACACCATTTTGTTGAGGTGTATAGGGAATAGTTAGCTCATGCTTAATACCAAATGATTTCAAATAACTATTAAAAGCAGTGTTCACATATTCTTTTCCATTATCAGTTCTAAGAATTTTAAGTTTAAAACCAGATTGCCTTTCAACAAATTTATGAAATTCAGAAAAGATATCAAGAACTTGATCCTTACTATGAAGAAAATAGATCCAAGTTCTTCTTGAAAAATCATCAACAAAAGTAAGTGCATACCTTGATCCTTGGATGGAGTTATTCTCCATGGGTCCCAAAAGGTCACTATGAACTAGGTGTAACTTATGAGTTGCCCTCCATGATTGACCATGTGGAAAGGGCTCCCTATGCATCTTACCACTCATGCATCCTGTGCATACAATTTTAGATGGAACAATACTAGGCAATCCATCTACCATTTTAAGCTTTTGCATTAAAGCAATATTGTTAGCATTGATATGACCAAGTCTTTCATGCCAAACATTGAAATCAATGGTAGATAATAAAGAGCATCTAGATTGAGAAAACTTATAAAATTTGAACAAATTGTCATTGTCTAACTTAGCATTAGCAATAACTTTGTTTTGTTTTGGATCAATAACATAGCACATGTCTTTATAAAATTCTACTTTATAATCTTGACAAAGCTTAGCAACTGAAAGTAAATTAGTCTTTAATTCAGGAACATATAAAACATCATGCAATTTACCATTAGGAACATTCACATCACCAATTGCTTCCACTTTACAAGTATAATCATTTGCAAGTTGAAGAGGAACATTAGACAAATCAGGTTGCATAGACTCAAAAACTTCTTTATGTGAAGTAACATGTTGAGATGCACCTGAATCAATAACCCATTCAAGAGGTTGAGAAATATTATAACCACAAGTAAAAGCACGTCTAGATTGATTTGCATTATTTTGAAACTTATGATTATTAGGTTTATTTTGTTGTTGATTATTTTGCTTCATAGGATTTTTCTCATTTTGCTTCTTAAAACAAGTATTATTCCAATGACCATCCTTATTACAATAAGTACAATGTGGTTTCTTAGAAGAGTTAAACTTTCTAGAATCATTGCCATTATTATAATGAGGTTTGGAATTATAATGTTGTTTAGAATGAGATTTAAAATTTTGCTTATGATTAGACAAAAAGGCATGTTCATTAGACTTAAGAGTGCCAAACTGAATTAATTTAGCTTCTTCTTGCCTTAATAAATCACGAAAAATATCATAAGTTAATTGAGTAGCTAAAGAAGGAATAGCTAATTGAGCATGAATATTAGTAATGAATTGTTGAAATTGTCTAGGAAGACACTTTTTAATAATAAGATGAATTAATCTAAGATTATCTAATTTTACTCCTAAACCATGCAATTGACTATTTAAAGCATCAAATTTCAATAAAAATTCATCCATAGATTTAAAATCAGAATACCTCAAATCTTCAAGTTGATCTTGAATTTGAATTTTTCTTGATTCATTTGGACTATCATAAATGGTTTTGAGTTTGTCCCATGCTTCATAGGCTGTTGTACATGTCCCAATGTGAACATAAAGTTCAGGTGACATGGAGATACCTATGAGGCCAAGGGCTTCCTCATTTTTAAGATTCCATTTTTCGATTTCATCTTTAGATGCAGACGAACCTGGTTTAGATTTAGGATCTGTAACTACATCTAAAAGATGTTTAAATCGAAAAATGAAAGAAATGTGAGTCTTCCAAGAATGATAGTTAGAAGAATTCAATTTAATTTCTGGAATTAAAGTAGACATTGTAAAATATTGAAATGCACAAAAAAAACTAGCCTTCTTTAATAGCAAAATAAATTACTTAGAACAAATAAACCCCTTTAGATAAAATTTCAAAAAAAATAATCACCTCTAGTAGTGCTTACCTAAAAAATAAATAAATAAATATTTTAATAAACCTTAAATTTAATTAAAAAATTAATTTAAAACTTTAAAGCCTTTATTAAAAATCTTAATATAAAAAAACTTTAGAAAACCTTTATAAAAGATAATACGTTGGTAAAGGAGTAAGTTCCCTTTTTAAGATTAAACTTCTCTCATATGAAAACTTAGACTAATTAAAGGCCTAGATTCGAAAGAGTAAAAAAGGAGTGCATAGGTCTTTAAGATTTAAAGTAACTTTTAACACATAACAAATGCAGAAATAAGCTGCGCGTAAGAGAAATTTGAATGTAGAATAAAAAGAGATTTGGGCGGGCAAAAAAAGAACAAAACGCAGGGAGAGGCGACGAAGAAATGAGCCACTGCAGGAGGTGCCCTCAGATAGGGTTATTTAAGATTTGTAAAGGCCAAATCTGGAAGAGGAGACCCTGGGAGGCGACGGCTTTAGCAGAGAGACAAGAGCCCAAAGAGAAAAAAAATAGGGTTTAGATTAGTTAAAGGATTTATTTTATTTTAGAAACTTTGATTTTTTTTTAGAATTTTTTTATTTCAAGGTTTTTTTTCTCAAATGAATCAAAATGAGGGCTTTGACAAAAGAGAAGATTTTATTTTTATTTATTCATTTCTAAACTAGAATAAGGGTTAAAGCCCTTGATTTTTTTTAAGAATTTTTTTTTTTTAACAGATTTAAAAAAAAGATGGCTGTTTATTTTAAAAAAATTCTGAACTAGAGCTAGATGTCTAAAAAAAATTGATTTTTTTTTACAAAATACAAAATAAAGTGTTATTTTTACAGATTTGTACAAAACTAATGATTTTTAAGAAATGAAAATTATAACATGCAAACAATGGATTTTTTAAAAAGCTTCAACTATAACCCTTTATTTGAGGGTTTCTGAAAAATTGCAAAAGATTAAATATGCATGCAAAACAAATAGATCTGAAAAATAAAAAACTTAGAAATCTTTAAATAAAGAATTCTGCACAAGGGTTAGAAAGAAAAAATATTAAACAAGAAACAAGATTAAGCTTTTAGCTCTTCTCCTCTTCTCTTAGAGTGTCTCCAATGGTGTGCTTTTTAAATCTGGTAAACCTTCAACAATGTAGCTCACAAAAGATTAGTAATACCAAGCTCTGATACCATGAAAGGAAAAATAAATTGAACAAAGGAAATAACTAATCAATGAGCATTGTTTGAAGGAAAAATATTACCAAAGAGAAAGTAGCCAAATCAAGCACCACCACCATCAAGAGGAGACACAAGAATTTGATAAGGGGAAAAAGCAAGAAAAAAACCCCAATATTATGAATGGAGGCAAAATGCCTAAGAATAACACAAAGAGAGAGAGAGAGAGATTCAGCCTTAGCTTGCTTGCTTGAATAATGAAGAATGAGAGGAGAGGCACCTCAATAAGTAGAGGTGAGAAGGAAGAGTTAGAATGTAACTCCCAACTCAATGAATGCCACCATTCATCTATGTGTGTGCAAAGTGTCACCTCTTAAGGAGGTGGTTACAAATATTCCTTAATAAAGGAATTAAAAAATAAGTCATCCTCACACATGTGTGAGAAGACAAAAAGACAAAAGACTTGTAGGGATTCCTTTGGAATATTCCTACAAGTTATAAATAATTACAAATAAAGAATAACCTTTACCAAGTAAAGATTAATCTTCTAAAGCCAGTGTGCCACACGTTTGAATTATTTTTGAGATTTTTTTGTTCTCTTGAAGACGACCTGATTGTTAACTATGGGAAAGTCAGATATATATACATGATGTCTTTGGAAGATAAATGTATGGATGTGATTTAAGGTATGCAAATGTTAATATATTGTATGTGGAAGCAAAAAGAGTGAAGAGTGATCTGATGGCATGTGAATTTATTGAGCTTCAAAGGAATTGAATTTTCACTTTGAGGTGTACTTACATCAGTTCATTCTCTGGCCATAAGCCATTTTTGTTTCTATATTTTGTAGGCAGTGAGCCTCCACTTTTGGAGAGTTATTTTTGGTAGTGAACCACCCTTTTGTAATATCTTATAACCAGTTATACTATATTGTGAGTTAATGCTCACCATGGTATTTCCCATTTTGTTTTTTCCACGTAAAAATCTTGGTGTTCCTGTGTTATGTGCTTCATGTTCAATCAATGCTTTTGTTTGTCTTAATTATCATATGCAATGGATTAACTAGATGGTGTTTGTTCAATAAGATTAAGGAGATACTGATTCACCCGCTTCTCAGTATCATGGATATTTAACAAAATTTAGTGTAGGAAATTGTATACCTTTACAATTCCACACTATGTTTGGGTGCCTTAGTTAATTGGACTTAATTAAGCTCATAATTTTCCAAATTATGCATTCCAAAACCCTATTTTTCTCATTTTCTAAAAGGGGAACCTCTATTTAATTAATGCAATTAATATTTTAATCACCCAAAAATGAATGTGTCCTTGAATTTTGGGCCAAGACCGTTCACCGGTCCTCCTTAAGTCCTAGTTCCCAAATTTTAATATGGTTTTGGCAATATTCTAATGATTCTAATTTCATATGCAATGGTCAAATTTTAGAATCTAATTTTTGGAAAATTAGATAAAAGCCTACAAATAAATAGTCTTTTTATCAATTCAAATCATATAGAATTAAGGAAAATTTTATATGAGAAAATATTATTGTTAAGAGCATTCATGAACAATTTTTTCAATAATTTGTTGTAGCATTCAAGATCCTATCACCATGTTCAAGCTTATGTGTGCTCATTTCATCTTGTGAAGGCTAATATGCATTGTTGATCCTAAAGAATCCAAGCATTCATGTATCAAACAAATAAAGAAAATCAAGGTCTGATTCCTTGGAGTGATGTTTTTGACTTCAATCCTCTAAGGGAAGCCATTAAAGGTTTAGTGAGTTGTACCAAGAAAGTGTTTGTTCATCATTCCTTCTAGTTATCATTTATCATTCTATCAAAGTTTAATTACTAAACATGGGGTTTGACTAAGGAAAACCCCCATTCAAAACAAATAATTTGTCTTCTCTTTGTATGTGTAGATTATAGATTGAAGAAGGACTGAAAGGATCTCAAAGAGAAATTTTATAGGGTAAAATCACAAATTTGTGTCATACTTTATAAAGGAAACAACACAACCAACACTAAACCAACTTTTAAACTTGAATCACTAAAAAGTGGCATATATGTTTTGAATTTTGAAATGATGTAAACTAGTAAAATATGTATTTTTTAGTATATTTTATGTTTGTATTTTAAATTCAAAAAATTCAAAAATTATTTTAAACTAGTTCTTAATAAATTAACACAATAATTTAGTTGTTGATAAAATGTTGAAAAATGAAGTTCCATGAGATGTCAAACTTTTTGTAGTATTTTTTTTTCTTTCAAATTTTTTGTGTGTATTTATAACTTGAAACTTTAGTGCATGGATATATTTTTTCCAATTTCGATTAATATATATTTTTAAATAAATATTAAAATGCGCATGAATCAAAAAAATAGTTACTTCCATCGGATGTCGATTTTCATATTAAATACTTATCTAAAATGGAAAAAGATTATACCATCTTGAAATAGATTCTTTTATCTAGTGCATCATATCTTTTTCTATTTTTTTAATAAGTTTTAGTCTTTTTCCTTGGCATGGTAATCAACCTAATATTTTGTGTTGATAGCCTATTTTAGTAAAATAAGTAAATAAATAATAATTGAACTATTAAAATAAATATATTTTTGAAAATTACACTTATGGATCTACAAAAGGGTATTTTTATATTTTAAAAAAAATTGTTATTTACATTAGTAGGAGTTATTGAAACTTCAAGTTTTTCAAATAATTTTATTTTTTTGGTAAGTTGGACTCAAAGTGATGCTTCATATATTTTTAGCCAACAATTTTAGTTGAGAAAGTTGTGGAAGTATCTAACTTAGCTAGAATGAATCTTACTAGATCATATGTTTGACCAAAATTGATTTTTAGTTAGAAATACTTAAATTAAGTTGTGTTGATAAGTTGCTTGAACATGTGACATAGCTTTGTTCTTTTACCCTACAATAGTGTATGAGTTTTCACCATTGTTTTCAAGCCATAGAAACTCAATTGTAAATTTTATTTCCAACTTTCTGACAGTGGGACTTGGTGGAACCCTTCAAAAAAAAATGTGTTCCCCTAATTTTCAATCCATTTTTCCTAGTTTCATTGCACTTTCCATGGGTAGGGTTTATGCTAAATTATCTAGGGTTTATTAATCCTTCAAAGAGAAGCTTTAATTAATTTTACCCTAGATGCTTTTTGTCTAATTATTCATTGACTTTTTATAATTGGTCTTCGATCATCTAAGTCACTACCTGAGTCATTGGATCAGTATGTTAAATGTCCCTTGTGCTTAGGGTTCCCGATTCATTCTTTGCATGAATAATCCTTTTATTTTAAGTCTAAGGCTTTTAATTTTTCCCTATGGTTGAAGGTCCTAATATATTTCCTCCATTATCCAAAAATTTGGCCTATGGCTTAGGTTTCCTTTTGTCTTGTTTATTCATGTTACGTAGGTGGCCCGCTTTTTAGAAAAACTTGTGTGCACGTCCTCAATAAAATCACTTAAGTTTTTTTGCATCACAAGTTTACTTCATATCATGCTTTATCTCCATATCGCTAGGTTCCTTTGTGCAATATGTGATGCCTTTGCATCACATGCCCCTAATGCATCACATTTATGCTAGTGTGTGCTTCCCATCTATGTATCCATCAATCATTTCCATTGGCGATATGTAGGGGCAAAGGTTATGCACAAATAAAGGACCCTTTTAAGAGGGAAATGGAAATGATTGATGGATACAAGGATGGGTCTTTCTTCAACAAAGTCAAGCAGGCTAAGGAAGTTTCTAGGGTTGCTAAGGAGGAGCAGGAAGCTAAACGAAGGAGCCACTTGGCTCAATCATCTGCTCAAGGATCCCCTACTCAATTAATGGAAATAGAAGAGAGGCTTGATGTCAACCCACTTGTTGACTATTCCATGGAAAAAGAGGGAGGAGTAGATACATTAGAGTTTAAATTTGTAGAGCATATACCTAGTGATGAAGAAGTGCAACAAAGATTCCCCTCCCAAATGGTTAATGATGGTATGGATTCTCCTATCACCAATGAAGAAAATGCCATAATTGTTTATGATGACAATGTTGAAGATGAGGGGGATGTGAGGATCAGGTCTTTTAAAGAATTCATGGATGATGATTCCACTAGTAGAATTTGGCAAATAAATGACCAGGTGACTAAAAATTTTAGTCGTAACAACTAAAAATAACTAAATTCTACTATTTTTTTGCAACTCGGCTATAAATGAGTAAAAAAAAGACTAATTTCATCGTTGAATAAAAAACTATTTAGTCGCAAAAATAAAAATGACTAAATAGTTAGTCATGTAAACACAAATTCAATTTTGAAAAGCATATTGTTAAAATTTTAAGCACTAAAAGCAAGCACATTTTTGTTTGAAAAGGAAAATCAAAAGATATTGAAAAATAGAAAATGTCCAAAGCTTAGGCACCATAGTGGGAAATGGTTTCATTTTTTTCTCCATTACACCTACGTGATAAGGAGGTTTAGGTTTTTGGAGAAACTTTCATCATGCCTGATAGTGGAATCAACAACTTTCATTTCAGATGAAGATATTTGTTTGAAGGAGTCTTCCATGGAAGCAAGAATAAAGGGGAAAGTAGCTCTTGAAATATAGAGGCGTGTTGCAAAGTTTTAAAAGGCGCGTTGTAGGATTTTGGAGAATCTTTCATCATGCACAAAGATTTACTTGTATTAATACTTCATAAATATTAGATATACATGGTGTTACCCAATTTTTAACCATTTTTGAGCTTTTGGAAGGGTTTGTATGGGTTTGGGTTTTCTAAATTTTATAAAAAAATCTCTAGAATTAGTAAAACTAATCCTAGAGACATGATTTTTTGTGATTTTTTATTGTGTATGTAGGGTCATTTTATTTCTCCTCTAAACACTCCTGCAATCAATGTGATTTATTGAAGGTTTGTAAGGAATGATTTCAATAATCTTTGTATCAATTGAATGGATTTTTTTTTAATAGTTGATCCAAGAGCTTTTTCTAAGTGTCAACTCTCAAATTTTATGTTAGCATGGTTTTTGGCAAGACATTAATTATTTAAGTACATTCTGTTAAAATATTAGCCTAGTTCATGGATTGGTAGCCTGTGGTGGAGAAGATGGTGCTTTGGAATGCTTTGATTTGAGACAAAAATCCATTGTTGGGAGAATGAATATTTTTGCATCACCAAGAGATAATGAGTAGGTATTGGTGATATATTATACTCTAGTAAATATTTTTTGTTGTGTCAGAAACTAATCTAAATATATATCTTATCATCTATTCATTTTATTCATAAGTTGATTGATACATTTGAAGAAGTCACATCAATACTATTTGATCAAACAAAAGGATTGCATGTGGTAGTCGGAACTAGTTCAGGATAGGCAAGTCAAAAATTATAGGGTATCATCCAAGTTTGGTTTTTTTTTTTATTCAAGGGTATTATATTGATCAATTTTTATACATGTTTTTATCTATAATGTTAGATGCTTAGTCCATTCTTAAATGAATAATCAATAAGTAAAAGTGAGACAACTTTTGAGATCTAGCATATAAGGTTTCATATTTGTTGATCATCAAAGCTTGCGCCTCTTCGAAATTCTTATGGGAAATTCAGCGAGTGGGGGACAATATGTGTCTCACTTAATACCTCCGAGATTTTTATAGAAATTCATCTCTTTTCTGAGTTTGGGAAAATATTAGAAAGAAATGTAAAACATAGAAAATTTAACAGTGGCGATGCACCAATGCTTTTACAACATTTCAAAACCACAAGTTTCCTTCTATGAATGATATGATAGACATAGAATACCACATCCCTTCATTGTTGAGAGGAGAACAAACAACAGAGGCTAGATGCAGGAAATATGTATTAAGATCTGACCAAGCATAGAAGTTTCAAGAATTAAATAGAAAAAAATTCAAAAGCTACACAAACCCTTCCTCTTGATATAGCATATCATGAAAAAGTGATAACCTACTAAGAAAATAGAGAAGTCCAAAGACATAATCCAATTTCTACAAATTATAACTTAATCATATACACAAACAACATGGAAATCCAATAATCAAAACTATTCAAATTAAGCAAGACACGGTGTTCTATTCAGGACAAAGATAAAAGAAGAAAATATTGACAAAGGCCATATTATGCACAGTTTCAGATTTTTCTCCTTAATAACTCGTACTTCAAGTATTAATTGAACTTTAAAATAGAGATCAGATTCCAATCTGATAATAATTTAATTATATTAAAGACATAACATGCCAGAGCAAAGCAGTGTTCTATAATTTTAAAAGAAAACATTTCTACTAACTATGAAAGTTAAGGAAATTTTTCCAAAAGGTAAACTTCAGGAACCCTTTATTTCTATTACCGCTTCATATTTATAGCTACCAAGGAGAGAGAAATGCCAACTTCATCCAAAAGTAATGACTGCAAGATATTCACATCTGATAGATCAGAATCCGATCCAGATCTTTTAGTTTGGTTGTTGCAATCCTTCTTATCGACTTTCAACTGTCGCATTTATGTGATATAGATATTTTAATAGGATTCCCCCTCATAATCGCTCGGATCCTAGAAGAACAATCTGGCAAAGGTCTTGTCGAACGATCAAGTGGATTTGGAGGCAGTGACTCGCATCTTTCTTTAGAACAAGGCATAATGTATTCTGAAAAACTCTGAATGAAGACCCCAAGGTACAACTCCTCAATAGCGAAGAGATGACGTGTCGCTTAGGCAGATAGTTTCAGATTCATGAAAATTGGTTTGAAGGAATCATCTTCCAAGCTGACACGTAGTCTGACTCCGAGCTTAGAAAAAAATCGATTACCAAAATGCGCGTAGCCACCACGTGGCACATTGTGCGCCCGTCAGAAACACAACCTCTCCACACGTAGATCTTCTGAAGACAAAAATGAAGCCAAAAACAACAAAAATATTAAGGAAAAAAATTTCTTCATAGTTTTGGCGACTCACAGGGGGCTTCACTTGTGAAGACACAAACCCAGACCTTTGGTTGATCATCAAAGCTTGTGCCTCTCCAACAATCTTATGGGAAATTCAGCGATTGGGGGACAATATGCATCTCACTGAATACCTCTGAAACTTTTATAGAAATCGAGCTCTTCTCTGAGTTTGGGAAAATAGTAGAAAGAAATGTAAAACAAAAAAACTTTAAAAGTGGTGATGCACCAATGCTTTTACAAAATTTCAAAACCACAAGTTTCCTTCTACGAATGAGATGATAGACACAGAATACCACACCCCTTCATTTTTGAGAGGAGAAAAAACAACAAAGGCTAGATGCAAGCACAAATGCAATCATTCAATCCACCCATAGGAAGTGTGTATTAAGATCCAACCAAGCATGGAAGTTTCAAGAATTAAATAGAAAAACATTCAAAAGCTACACAAACCCTTCCTCTTAATATAGCATATCATGAAAAAGTGATAACCTACTATGAAAACAGAGAAGTCCAAAGACATAGTCCAATTTCTATAGATTATAACTTAATCATATACATAAATAGCATGGAAATCCGATAATCAAAACTATTCAGATTAAGCAAGACATAGTGTTCTATTTAGGACGAAGATACGAAAAATAAAATATTAAAAAAGGCCATATTATGCATAGTTTCAGATATTTATCCTTAATAACTCGTACTTCAAGTATTAAATGAAATTGAAAATAGAGATTGAATTCCAATCCGATAATAGTTTGATTATATAAAAGAGATAATATGCAAAATAAAATCAGTGTTTTGTAAACTTGAAAGAAAATATTCCTACTAACTATTAAAGCTAAGAAAACTTTTTTCGAAAGGAAAACTTTAGGAACCCTTTCTTTTTGTTGTCACTTCATATTTATAGCCACCAAGGAGAGAAATTCCAACTTCATCCAAAAGTAATGACTATCAGATGTTCACATCTAATAGCACAAAATTTGATCCAAATCTTTTATTTTGGTTGTTGTAATCCTTCTTATTGACTTTCAACTCCCACATTTATGTGAACTAGATATTTTAATAGGATTCCCCCTTGTAATCACTCGGATCCTAGAAGAAAAGTCTGAAAAGGTCTTTTCAAACGATCAAGTGGCTTTGGAGGCATTGACTCACATCCTTCTCTAGAACAAGGCATGATGCATTCTGACAGATGTCAAATGAAGACCCCAAGTTACGACTCCTTAGCAGCGAAGAGATGATGTGTCTCATAGGCAGATAGTTTTAGATTCACGAAAAGTGGTTTCAAGAAATCATCCGCCAAGCCAACTCATGGTCCGACTCTGAGCTTAGAAAAAAACAATTACCAAAATGCATGCAAACACCACATGGCGAATTGCGTGCCTGTCGGAAACACAACCTCTTCGCATGTGAATCTTTCGAAGACAAAAATAAAGCTGAAAATGACAAAAATATTAAGGAAAAATTTTGCTTCATAGTTCTGGTGACTCACAAGGGGGCTTCGCTTGTGAAGATACAAAATTAGACCTTTGGTCATCTTGGAGCTTGAGGAAAGCGGAGTGTAACATCTCCAATCTGCATTAGTTGGTCAAGCAAGTCTACAAAAGACTTTGTACGCCTGATCTAGTTCGAAGACTTCCTTGAAATAAACAAATCCCCATCTTACTGAAACAGATCCCAAATGATAATAAAGGTGGGAAATTTGAAGAATCTCACTCAACATCATCCGCTGTGGGTGTCAAACTCGACTTTGGAAATTTTGCTGAATTCTGAACCTTATTCCTGACCTCTTTCGTAATCTTCTCAATGGACAATACATCCCCATTCACTAAAAGGAAAGGAGGTAACTCGAAGCTATATAAAACCCTGAAATCCTTCATGATTTC
>CM021101.1:529103977-529148244 GCA_007115665.2 Sequoiadendron giganteum
ACCTAAGTCGGTCACAATATAGTGAGGACCTATATCAACATCCTCTAACATGCCAAGTAGTAAAATATTAATCCATAAGGATTTGAAACACACTACCATCAAAATGTCAGCCAAGAACATGAAACCTTCGAACACATAAAGAAAAATATTTTGATCATGAACACACTGATCAATGTGGATGTACCACACTAATAGAGCATGATCGAGAAAAATCACTGAACATCTCAGGAATGTACACAAAAACTCAATTAATTAGAATTGAAATATCATCTTCCAGAAACACCTACTATAGTAATTGAATAACTGTAGGAACACAAAACTTCATAGCTTTCTTAATTCTTGATGCGCACCTATGAAAATTTTAGAAAACATACCAGATAGGCTCAATATAAAACCCTTTAATGTGTGCCTTTGGATCAACAATGTACACAACTTTCCATCACTCTAACCTTCTCAACTTCATAGACTACCTGCAATATATTTATTACACTTTTCTCAATATCTTCAACATATATAACCTTCAAAATTATTTATTCTAATAGTGTTGACATTAATGACAACCATATATCAAAAACACTACCATAATATCCAACAATCTGCCCCTTTCGCATTGATGGAAACACATAATTTGAAAAATACCATCAACACAACTAGCTCTTCATGCAATACTCTTCTCCCCCTTTGTTCTAAACTTCTCCTCATTACACTTCTCTCCCTTATAGTAAGATATTTTTCACACTACACTTCTCCCCCTTTGACATCAATTGAAAAGGTACATAAGCTCTGAACCACATATCATTTGAATCATTTGACTCATTCCCAAGTAGTTTTGATATCTCTCAGAATCTGCTTCATCCATAATAATTGAGTATAGTTGTTTGCAATAACAATATACACTGCCTCAATAGTAGATAAGGAAATGGAGTTCTACTCTTTTCTTAGCGAAGACACCAACTTCTTCCCTAGGAAGAATGCACCAGCACTTGTAATTTTCCTATCATCCACATCTCCTACCTAATATGCATCTATAAAATAACTTAGAGTAAGATCATCATCCTTAGGATACAAAGACCAAAATCAACCGTTCCTTTTAAGTATCTAAAAATTCTCTTTATTTCAGTCACATGTGATTCCTTTGGATGAGCTTTATATCTAGAAACCTTGCACACAACATTCATAATGTCTAGTCTAGTCTGGGTCAAATATAACAATCCACCAATCATCAACCTATATCTTATTTCATTAGCCTTAGGATAATCATCATTTTGTGCTAGCTTGCATCTAGTTACCATGGGTGTACCCACTAGATTTGAATCTTCCATGCCAAAAAAATTTAGTAATTCTGTTACATATTTGGACTGAGAAATAAAGATTCCATCATCTAACTGAGTAATTTGCAATCCCAAAAATAATTCCAATTCTCCTATCATTCACATTTCAAATTCACTATTCATTTCATCAAAAAACTTCATCCATAAGTCATAATCACCTTCAAAGATAATCTCATCAACAAAGACTTCAATAATCAACTCTTTATCTTGATCCAACTTGAAATATAGATTGTTGTCAACTGTACCTTTATTGAATCCAAGTTTTAAAAAGTATTTATCCAATATAGCATACCATGCTCTAGGGGCTTGTTTGAGTCCATATAGTGCTTTCTTCAATCGACAAACCATGTTTTTTCCATCAGTTAGTTGAAATCCTTCTGATTATTCAACATAGACTTCTTCTTATTCACCATTAAGGAATGTTGACTTTACATCCATTTGATAGAATTTTTAATTCTTGAAAGCAGCATAAGAAATAAATAACCTTACAACTTTAATTCTAGCAACAGGGGCAAAGGTTTCTTCAAAATCAATACCTTCCATCTGTGAGTATCCTTTACATACCAGTCTTTCTTTGTTTCTAACTACTTCACCTTGTTGATTCAATTTATTCTGAAAGACCCATTTGGTTCCAATCAAATTTTTGTCTTGAGGTCTAGGAACAAGAATCCAAGTATCATTTTTCAATATCTACATCAATTCTTCCTTCATTGCTTCCATCCAATATTCATCTTTACATGCATCATTGATATTGTTGGGCTCAGTCTTGGATATCAAAAAATATTCTTTTATAATTCTTCTTCTAGTTTGCACACCTTTGTTCTTGTCTCCTATGATCTGAATTTTAAAATTACTTCGCTTTACATACCTTGGAATTTTGGGTTCTTTTGTTCTTTCTTCTACATTTCCACTATATTCTTCTTCATGATTTTCCCGATTCACCAGAACACTTTGAGTTTTATTCTGGGTATGTGCAGGATCATCATGGAAAAAATAGGCCCTTAAGTGGCAATAAAAAGACAAAAATCATAGTTATACAACTTGACGTAAAAATTTGAATAAGTTATCTATATTATTTCAAAAAAATGTAAAAATAGAATTTGTAGAAAATTGAATGTAGTTTCTAAAATACTGGACCTTTATTTTATTTTTTAAATCTATTTGGTGAAAATTTTAAATTTCAATGCAGTAGTATTTAAATTTCAGGGTAAAAATAAGAAGTAGGTGTCTGTCTGACCACCCTAACCACAATAAAATGATAATATGTTTTTTATAATCTCTTATAAATAAGTAGAGGACTCATGTCCTGATGTGATGCATATTTTCTTCAAAAAAAAAATTCCAAGTAAATAAGTAATTATGATTATTTTATTACAACTTTTAAAAAATATAAAATATCATTTGTCTAACCACCTTAACTTGGTCAAAAATTCATGAAATAGAATTTATTTATTTTTAATGTTATATTATGCAAAGCATAGAATGTGACGCATGTTTTGGATTCAAAAAATGTGATACATTTTGAAAGTTATAGATGTTTTTCAATCAACCTATCAATTAGGAATTTATTTGTAATTATAGTAGAAAATGAATAATAATTATTTATTAAATTAAAAGTAAAGCATAATTTATATTGGTGGAAAGATGAGAATCTCCTCTAAAAACCCTTTTTGTTTCATCAATTTTTGGTAAAAAACTCGTCGTCAGCCACATGGGCCATCATATGGCTTACATATCAGCACGTTTTGGCCTATCATGATCCTTCACATACCCTTCTATGTCTACATATTATTTCCATCATCAATACTATCTTTTTTTTCATATGAATCATATCCACAATCTAATGATCTGACAATGTCTTCATCAACTCTAACATTTGCACTTTCAACCATTTTCTTCAATCTTTTGTTGTAACACCGATATGGTTTTCTCTTAGTAGAGTAACCCAAAAATATTCCTTCATCACTTCTAGCATCAAACTTTCCAATATCTTCATCTCTCTTAAGGGTATGTGTAAGATCATGATCGGCCAAAGAGTGGTGATATCTCAGTGATATGATGGCCCATGTGGCTGGTGAATATTTTTTTACCAAAAATTGATGAAATGAAAAGGGTTTTTAAAGGATAGTCTCAGCTTTCCACCTATATAAATTATGTCTTATTTTGAATTTAAGAAATTATTATTATTCATTTTCTATTTGAATTACGACTAAAGTCCTGATTGATAGGTTGATTGAAAAAAATCTATAGCTTTCAAAGGGTATCACATTTTTTGAATCCAAAATGTGTCTCACGATCTATGCTTCACATACTATAGGATTAAAAAAAGACAATTGAATTTCATGAAGTTTTGACTAGGTTAAGGTGGTTAGACATACTTGTTTTTATATTTTTTAAAAGTTGTAATTAAAAATTCATAATTAATTATTTATTTGGAAAAAAATTACAAAACAATATGCATCACATCGGGACATGAGTTTCCTACTTATATCTAAAATATTATAAAAAATACTATCATTTGATTGTGGTTAGGGTGGTTAGACAGACACCTACTTCTCCTTTTTTCCCTAAAATTTAAGTACTATCGCATTGAAATTTCAAATTTTCACCAAATAGATTTTTTTTTTTAAATATATGCCTAGTAGTTTAGAAACTACATTCAATTTTCTATAGATTCTATTCTTACATATTTTTGAAATAATATAGATAAATTATTCAAAATTTTACATCAAGTTGCCTAACTCTGATTTTCTGAATTCTATTGCCACTTAAGGGCCTATTTTTTCCATGATGATCCTGCACATCCCTTAATGTAACATCTACTTCCAAATATTTTGAAATAATTAACAATAGGATTATAACCCAACCATAGCTCAAAAGGAGTCTTACCAGAATTACCATTGACATTTACCTAATTGATAGTATACACAACACTGCTTACAACTTCTCTCTGGTAGAAATTAGGAACATTACCTTCCAACATCATAGTTTTGGCAGCATCTAAGATTGTTTTTTTCTTTCTCTCAAAAACTCCATTTTGTTGTGGGGTCTGAGGAGTAGATGATTGTATTTTTATTCCATGCTCTTCACAAAATAAATTTAACTCCTGGGAAGGGAATTCACCAGCTCTGTTTGATCTCAAACATTTGATCTTCAAACCTATCTCATTCTCTACCAAAGCTTTGAAGATTTTGAATTTCTCTAATGCCTCATGTTTTTCTATTAAGAAATCAACCCATACTAATATATACTAATCATCAATAAGTAACATAAAATATCTTTCTCCTTGTAGACTTCTGATTCTAGATGGACCGCACACATCAGTATGTACCAAATCCGGTACTCCATTGGAATGATGTTGTTTTCTATTTTATGAAATTATTGTCTAATTTCCCCTTTTTAATTCCTTGCATATAATGTTAGTAGGCTTCACTAACTTAGGTAGATCTTTGAAAACTTATGTAGATCTTATTCTGATAATGTTATCAAAATTCAAATGACACAACCTTTTATGCCATAACCATATTACATCAACTTCAGCAATAAAACAACGTTCACTAGCAAGATTTAAATGAAAAATATTACCTCTTGCCTTTCTACCTGAAGCAATCACATTTCTTGAGCTTCCCAGTATCCCGCATTTACCATCTTTAAACTAAAGATTGTAACCTTTTTAAACCATTTGTCCAACACTCAGAAGATTGTGCTTCAAACCTTCAACATATAGGACATCATTAGTACTAAATTTACTGCCAAGAAAAATAGTGCCTCTGCCACAAATCACACCAACATTGTTATCTCCAAATATTACAACACCACCATCATATTTTCCAAGCTTAGAAATTTTATTTTGTCACTAGTCATATGATGTGAGCATCCACTATCAATCACCCACTCATCTTTCTCATCAATCCTAGCTGCAAGAGCTTTCTCAATATTCTGATTACTAGTTGATTCGGTGGACACCAGATCATTTTCCTTGATAGAAATGAATACCCATTCATCTTCATTTCTTGTTTCTTTATCAGATTCATCATCAGTAACACCTTCTTCAGCATAATAATATTTCTTTTGAAATCTAGTCTTATCAGGTTTATACTTAGAAAATCTTTTAGGACACCTTGATATAAAATGACCTATCTTACTGCAAGAGAAACATTTAATAGGAAACTTTCCCTTGTACTTACCTTGTCCTCTAGCTTCTCTTTTCACAATCAATGCTTCCAATTCTTCTGTCTCTCTTTCTTCATCTTCAATCAGTTTCATTTTATCTTCATACATGAATGTCTTCTTGGAGCTCTCTCCCAGATCATATCTTTGTTGGATTATTCTAGATACAGTAGCTTTAAATGTTGACTCTATCTTAGGAGAAGATTCACCAAATTCACTCAACTCAAAGGTAGCAAGTTTTCCAATCAGCATGTCTCTTGTTACATTTTCCACTATCCTGAGCTCTTCAATAGCATGAGCTTTTATTTTGTAAGAAGTAGGCACATATCTAAGTATTTTAGCCACAATCTCATCTTCTTCCAAGATTCTACTAGTGCATGTAATGTCCATCACTAGTTCATTTACCTTTTGCATGAAATAAAATATGTTTTCATCTTCACTCATCTTCATGTTCTCCTACTTGCCTTTTAGACTTTGTAGCTTAGCAAATTTCACTAGTGCATCTCCTTCATACAATGTTTCCAACTTTTTCCAGATCGCATGTTTAGTCTTCAGACCTATTACATTCGTCATCTTTGAATCTATCAAAGCACTTAACAATGATTCTATAGCCCTAGTATTAGTTTTTGCTTCTTTGATCTCATCACTTGTAGAGGGACTATTATGAGGAATAGTATATGCATTCCTCGTAATCTTCTAGAAAGGCTCACCAATGCACTTCAAATGACACTCCATTCATACTTTCCATAGAGAGAAGTTTGTACCATCGAATCTAGGACTATCCTTCTTGTATGATGCAATCTCAGATCACCTCAAGCTATTAAGATTTATTCAAAGGAGCTAGCTTTGATACAATTTCTCGCAAAACAAGGATAGAAAACTAAGAGGGAGGGTGAATCATTTGCTACATAATTTACACTTATTCAACTCTAATTAACCTTTAATCTCAGGTCTGATAATTAACAAAAAAAGCATGAATCAACAACACATCAGAGAGACATGAACACCAAGATTTTATACGTGGAAACCCTATTAGGAGAAAAACCATCGTGGATATTAGTCCACAAGATTATACTTTGTTAGAAGTATAATGAAAGAATGAATAGAGAATGCACATGCATTCAAACATGCTATCTAGATCTTAGTACTCAGAGGGGAGGCTCACTACCTTACATAAAACAATTAGATTAAATCCATCTGATGAGGTTAAATTGAGAAATTATCTTCTCTAAAAGCTTCATGATAGTTCTGGTTAGGCATAGAAACACTTCTTCACATTCTACTCTAAAATAAAATGATTTGATCTTTATTTGCACATTTGATAGACACACACTCTCATACACACTTAAAAAATGAAGAAACAACCACTCTTATATATCCACTACATGAATTTACATCAACAACTCTGTCTACCACAAATAAAGAATAAATTACAACTTTCAACCTCAATACATGAAAAAATCTCAATGTGCACCAACCTTAGTTAGTCACAACATAGTGAGGACCTAAATGAATATCCTCAAACATTCCAAGTAGTAAAATATTGATCCATAAGGATCCACAACATGTTACCATCGAAATGTTGGCCAAGAACATGAAACCCTCAAACACAGAAAGAAAAACCTTTGATCACGAACACAAAAAATAACACAAATGTACCACACTGATAGAGAACAACCTAGAAACATCATTGAACATCTCAGGAATGTATGCAACAACTCAATTCATCAGAATTGCATTATCATCTTCCAAAAACACCTGCTATAGTAATTGAATAACTGTAGGAACATAAAACTTCATAACTTTCTCAATTCTTGATGTGCACCTCTGAAAATTTCGGACAACATACTAGATAGTCTCAGCAACAAATTCTTTAATGTGTGCCTTCTTATCATCAACACATAGAAATTTCCATCACTCTGACCTTCTTAGCTTCACAGATTGCCTATAATATATTTATTACAATTTTCTCAATATCCTCGACATATACAACCTTCAAAATTATTTATGCTAATAGTGTTGACATCAATGACAACCACATATAAAAAAAAAATACCACAATATCCAACAAGAATTTGGTATAAGTAGTGCAAAAATTAAGACTGAATTTTTTTTGCTAGAAAATCAAAGAAGACTGTAGAATCATATTAGGAGGCTCTTGATGATGTGGAGTGTAACTTTTAAAGGAGAATGAAAAAGGGTACTAGAAATTATAGAGGTAATTTTCCTTTCAAATATTTTAGTTATGGAAATATGGGTGATTATGCTTCAATATCTCCGAATAGAGTTTTGAATGACAAAAATAGGGAGAACAAAGGTAAGATGATTAAGAAAAGTTATAATGTTAGAGAAGATGCAAGTATATGTGATGATGATTTTGAATATGGAGATGATGAGGATAGTGAATTCATGTTCATGTCTTTAAAAGAGGAAACTAATGTTGAATAAACCAGATACTAAGAGGGAGGGTGAATCAATATCCACTAAAACTATTGAACAAACACCTTTAATTACCTTGCAAAAAAAGCTAGTTAAGAGAAAAATAGAATATGAAATTACTCAACACAAGAACACCAGATTTTACATGGAAAACCCAATGAGGGAAAAACCACAGTGAAGATTAACTCACAATATATAATGTTATATCAATATCAGTTACAATGAGGCTTACTACTAGATACAAAACACTCACTACTTACAAGGACTTACTATCCAAATATGGAGGATCGTTGCCCATAGAAATTGTAAAAAAAATTGGCTAACCACTGGAGGTTTACTAATGAAGTTACACCTCAAGTGCAAGTATAGTTCCTTTGATGCTCAAATTTTTCACTCTCATGAAAGCGGATTAATCTTCAACCATCTATTCACACAATTCGCTCATATGTATATACATACATACTTCTTCTTCTCTTCACATTTGCATCCATTTTTATTTTCTTATATATTCCTCTTCTAACAATCTTGCATATATACCTAATATATCCAAATGCACTAATTAGGTCGGCATAATTGATGCAAATCATATTTTCAAGATGATAGATTGTCGGCTTCATATCAAGAGTAATTCACGTGTGTCATGCAACATCATGTTGGCTAGGATTAACTTAATACTAAAATACAATTTCAAAAACTAATGCCAATTCATCACCCAAACATATGAACATCTAAGAGTACATCCATAAATGCTTCTGACCATTATAAGCCTTTTCCTAGAACCTTTGATCATATTGATTACCAAAGAGAATATGTAGAACAAAAATATCAAAGATACTAGATCAAATGTCGGATGAAATAAGTGTGATTTTCACATCAGTACAGGGTACCAAACCAACATGGTGACATCAATGACAACATAAAACATACTTCCAACAATCTCCCCCTTTTCTATTGATGTCAACATGTGCAAAAGGTCCAATTCAAAATTCTCCTTTAATCTCTCCAAAGAAAATATATCTTTCAAAAAATCTCCCCCTTTCCAATACTATCCCTCTTTGACATCAATGGAAAATGGAACCAACAAGTTGAAAAAATGGTGAGACCCAATGTGTAAAAAATTTTATTCAAAATTTTAAAACTTGAAAACTTTCAAGCATCCAATTTCTCAAACTAGAAAGTCAGTTTTCACCTACAGTACCTTTATGTACCTTTCTTTCATAACAGGGTGTAATTTCTTCCATTCAAGTATTGTAGAATCCATTCTTGTACACATACTTTCCAATACAACCAACAGTGTGAAAGTGGATGACCAATATGTGGATGAACATATTTTTTTATAGTCTTCTACATCAGAGAGTTTTTGAAATGATGGTCTAATCGGACCTCAATAATTTCCTTAAGAAGCCAGAGGTCTTTACTACATCATCCTTTCTTCCCTAAACAATGATAATTTTAGCTTTTAGTTCACCAACTCTCTTCCTTCACTTTCCCTCTTTATCTTCAAAAATATCAAACTTCTTTAAAAAAAAATTCACCTTGCATTCAATTGCTTCAAATCTTCTTTCAAAATTATCAATTGAAGTAGTCCACTAGAGACAATACTTTTATATGTCTGACATTTCCTTTATGCACTTCTTCATCTCCATGATTAGTTTAGATAACCTCTACTTTTATTCAGAACATCTATTTTCAACCAGAGCTTCCAACATGCATCCATCTAGACCTTTAAGCAACATTCTTTCTTTAACTATTTCAACTACCTATTCAATTAAGGAATCAGAAATGATAGATACATCAATACATTTATGAAGTAGATATTCAACTAAAGCATCAACAATTTTAAGTCTGTCAATAGGCAAAGTTGTACTCAATAAATCACCAATTTTCTTCATTTTCCATTTTATTAACATGGTCTAGATATCACCTGGATCGACATATTTTGACCTAGCCAAAGATTCTTCTTTTCCTTCCTTCTCTTCAGGAATAGAAATGATATTTTCGGAGGGAGATTTATTTTTCTTTGATTCTAGAGGGGAATCACTAGTGACTACTTCTAGTTTTTTTTTTTCGAAGGAAGAACTTTCCTAAAATTGAATCAACATAAATTCATCGAAGCTCATCACATCCTGCAAGGATAAGAATTTTTTTGATAGGTTCTTGCTTTATCCTCTAAAATTTCCAAGTATCTACATATTTGTCTTGCAATGGGAATCTCAGATTCCCACTCAACATTTTTCTTTCTTGGTTGTGATTTAAAAAAATAAAGTACCAGACATGTAAGAAAGGACCCAAAATGGAATGGGTATTGTTCTTCCAATGACATTTTTATGTTCTTAGTAATATTTTCAAGGATCAGCTTGCACAAATCAAACTACTTGTTTTCTTTTACCATTTTATGCACCAAATATACTATGATGGCTGAAGTAGAGATTTCTCAATATCCAATACAATGTTGCCATCCTTTAATTTTCTCAGAAGGAACAAGATAATTTATTTGTTAGAAAACTAAGGGAATTCTCCTCATAAATCCAAACCTAGGGTTTCCAAGTTTCGTAAATGTCTCGGATCCAACCCTAATTCCATATTCATTATTTTGTGATGATCGAATTCATCCTGCTAGACTCCTTTTAACTACAAAGGGATATTCCCACTTGATACTCTATTAGAAATTTCCATTATAGCTCTTAAAAATTCAACAAGAAAATTCTTCTATTACCTTCCTCTATAGTCACGAGACAGGAAAACTTTTGTCACCTTATTTCAAATGTCCACGAAGATTTCTTTGAAGGTCTTCAAATCGCTTCAGAAATGCTCCAAGAGAGTTCAAAGTCACTCTACAAATCCTTCAAATGCATTTGATGATCAAAATTATTGGTGAAATTTAGTTTATACTCCATTTTTCCCTAACTCATATTAATTGCAAATAGATGACTTAAACTTCTCTTCCATTTACACTGAGAAACCCTAATTTACTCCACAAAAGAACATGCTCCCTCTTTTTCTTCCGATTTATTTTTCATTACCTCTATCTTTCCATACCTTACAACATATCTACATGTCAGTGCCTAACACATTGTTCTCCCAAGGGTTTAATTTATTTTATGATAAAGCACCCCCTATGACCATGCTAGGTCTAGGTTTTAGATGAATTATCTGTACTAGATGAGGGTATAGATGCATTAGTAGTGCCTGAATCATCCTTTTTTTTTTCATATCTTACTCATTTCCTACTTAACTTTTCCTTTGTCAACCTTCTTTTTAGGTTAAATATTCTTTATAGGAGCAGATTGTTTTCCCATTTTACTTCTGCATACCTTTGAAATATGTCCTAGTTTGTTGCAATTATAGTAGAAAACATATATTTTATTTGATTGACTTCCATTAAACCTTGTTCTACACTGATTCACTTTATGCCCATATTTATTACATGTGTAGCAATAACCAACAAAGGATTGATTCATCCTTCCTTAATTAAACCAATTCAACATCTGAGTTCTGAATTCATTAGCTCTATGTCCAAACCTATTATAGGCATAGCATTGTCTAGGGAAAGCACCAGAGGACTGATTCATCCTACTTCTGTATTCAGTTCCCTTATGCTCAAACCTGTTGCATGAAATAAAAGTGTCACTGAAATATGGGTATCTTTGTGTGTTTGGTTGTCTGGTAGGTGGTTTCCTTGTAGGATTCCTTTTTTTCTTCCCTTTCTCTTGAGTCTTTTGATCATTTACTACTTTTTAGCTTTCACCTATTTCTAATCCCAGTCCTCCTCTTTATTTATAAGGTTTATGTCCTACAATAAATTCATCAAGCCTGGTGGAACTTATCTTGACACTGTCCTCATATACTTTTTCCTTTTCCAATTCTACTCTTAGATTTACCACTTCTTGTTCAAGTTTGGAGCATTCATCAGACTTGTTCTTTATTTTTGTATTCAAGAACTCTTCAACCCTCTTCTTTTCTTCCACTTGTAGCTTCAATCCGATGATATCTTCATTTTCTTGTTTCAATTGGTTACTGACTTCTCTATGTTTCTCTTATAATTTCCTTAACCTTTCCTTGAATTTCTGGACACATTCATTTGCTTCATCAAGATTCTCTTTTAGATCTTTATTCTCATTTTCACCTTTGTCAAGATCATCAAGGGTAGTGTGGAGTTCTATATTATCCTCAATTTGTTTAATCTCCAAGATCTCCCTCAAGATGCTAGACTTCTCTGGAGGAACCAAGATCTTATACCAATTGTTGAATAAACCAGATAGTGAGAGGGGGAGTGAATTAGTATCCACTAAAACTATTGAAAAAACACATTTAATTACCTTGCAACAAAATATAGATAAGAGAAAAATAGAATATGAAATTCCTCAACACAAGAACACCAAATTTTACATGGAAAACCCAATGAGGTAAAAACCATGGTGAGGATTAACTCACAATATATAAATTTATATCAATACCAATTACAATGAGGCTCATTGATAGATACAAAAGGCTCACTACTTACAAGGAATTACTCTCCAAACATGGAGGCTCACTGCCTATAGAAATTGTAGACAAAATTTGGATAACCGCCAGAGTTGAACTAATGAAGTTACACCTCAAGTTGAAATTCAGTTCCTTTGATGCTCAGATCTTTTGCTCGCATGAAGTTAGACTGATCTTCAACCATCTATTCACACACTTTTATCATATGCATATACATACTTACTTCTTCTTCTCTTCACATTTGCATCCATTTTTCTTTGCATATACATTCCTCTTCTAACCATCTAGCATATATACTTGATATATCCACATGCATTAAATATGTTAGATGAATTGATGAAAATCATATTTTCAAGATGATATCTTGTTAGCTTCATATCAAGAGTAATTCACCTATGGCATGCAACATCATGGCGGTCAGGATTAACTTAATACCCAAATTCAATTTTGAAAACCGATGTCAATGCATCACCCAAACATATGAACATATGAGAGTACATCCATACACGCTTTCAACCATTATAAGAATTTTCCAAAAACCTTTAATCATACTAATTACCAGAGATACCAAATCAAATATCAAATGATATAAGTGTGATCTACCTACTGGTACAAGGTACCAAACCAACATGGTGACATCAATGACAATATAAGACATACTTCCAACAAGTAATTCTACTGTCTTTGTGAGAGGTGTGAAAGAAATGGCTTTGGATGTAAGTGCTAAAACTAAATGCACCTTAGTATCTACTTTTAATGTTAGACATGAGAAAAACTATTGGATCATTGAAAATGGATCTTCTAGTCATATGACTTGTGATAAGAGTATGTTTGTTAAACTTGAAAAATATGGAGAACTAAATATGTTTGGTGATGATACATCTACTAAGGTATGTGGAAAAGGTTCAATTATTTTTTATGGAAAGAATAACACTGATGATTCTCTTTATGTTAATGGTTTAAGAAATAACCTCTTAAGTGTTGGAAATTTTTTTAGCAAAGGATACAATATTATGTTTTAGGATGATGGCTATGAGATCGAAAAAGGCTCTGGAATTGTGATTGTTGCTAGAAGAAGGAAAAATGGAAATTTCTATCATTTCAAAGGTGTTAATGGTTACTATTTCATGACTCAAATTAATGAGATTTGGCTATGGCATAGAAGAATTTGTCACATAAATTTTGATAGCCTAGTGAGAATAAGTTCAGTTCAAGCTATGAGAGATCTGCCAAAGATTAAAAAGGCTATCAATGATTTCCATAAGGAATGTTAAGTTTGAAAACAAACAAGAGAAAGATTCAAATTCAAAGAACAATATTCTACTAGATTTTTGGATTCAATGCATACAGATCTTTGTGGTCCTAGCAAAGTAAGAATTCTTCAAAGTGATAGGTATTTCATGCTATTGATTGATGATTATTATAGAATGACATGGGTTAATTTTCTCAAAGAAAAATCAGAAGCTTTATCATTTAAAGTTATGGTTGAGAATGAAATGGATGTGAAAATAAAATGTTTGATGTCTAACAAATGTGGAGATTTCACCTCTAATGATTTTAAAATATTTTGTGAGAATGTTTGAATAAAGAGGCATTTATATACCCATAGGACTCCTCAACAAAATTGATTGGTTGAGAGAAATAACTAGACTATTTAAGAAGCTGCAAGGAAAATCATGAAAGAAGAAAATATACTAGATGTCTACTAGAGAGAAGCAATTCATACTATTGTTTATATACTTAACAAAGCGCAAGCAAGAGAAAACAAAAAAAAATCATTATGAGCTATGGTATGGAAGGATTCCTATTGTAAAATACTTAAGAGTGTTTGGAAGAAAATGATTCATCAGAAGAGATGAAGATAACTTAGGAAAGTTTGATGCAAGATTTGATGAAGGTGTCTTCCTTGGACATTCTATTAGAAGAAAAGCATACAAATAATACAACAAGAGGTGAAGGAATAATTTTGAGAGTGGAAGTGTCAAACTTGATGAAGATCTAAAGAAGAATTAAGTGGTAATATATGGATATGAATCAAATGATTCTTCTTGTAGAGAAGAATAAAAAGACAAGGAAAAATAAGTACAAATTGAAGAGGAAGAAGCTTTTGAAAAGATTCCTAAGACTCCTATGTGTAGAAGAATCAATCTTAAAAATAGATTATCAGTGATAAGAACAAAGGTATACTAACAAGAAGGAAACCTAGTGAAGAACATGTAAATCTATTTTTACTTTCTAAAGTTGAACCAAAAATAGTGATTGAAGCATGTATGGATGAGTATTGGATCCATGCTATGGAAGATGAACTAATGTAAATTGAGAAGAAACAAACTTGGGAACTTGTCCCAAGACCAACAAACAAGAATGTGATTGGAACTAAGTGGGTATTCAAGAAAAAACTTAATGAGAGTGGAGAAGTGGTAAGAAACAAGGCAAGTCTTGCATGTAAAGGCTACACACAATTAGAAGGAATAGAATCCAAGGATAATTTTTTTCTGGTCATAAGAATAGAAGCTATCAAGATGTTTTTGGATTTTGCAACACATAAGGATTTCAAGGTTTCTCAAATGGATGTGAATTTTTCTTTTTTAAATGGAGAATTGGAAGAAGTATATATAGAGAAACCAAAAGGATTTTAGCTATCAAATAAAATAGATATTGTATACATATTGAAGAAGGAATTATATGGATTGAAGAAAGCTCCCAAAGCTTGGTATATAATTTTGGATAGGTACTTGTTATAACAAGGATTTGATAAAGGTAACACAAATAGTAATCTCTACTTCAAAGTTGAAAAAGATGAAATCTTCACTGTGGTTGTATATGTTGATGACATAATATTTGGAGGAAATGAAGCTATGTGTAAGAAATATGTAGAAGAGATGTAGAAAGAGTTTGAAATGTAAATGTTTGGGGAGATGAATTTATTCCTTGGGCTACAAGTCAATTAGATAGATAAAGGTATTTTTATTTCACAATCAAAGTATGCCAAGGAAATATTGAATAAGTTTAGAATGGAAGATTCTAAACTAGTATTTACCACTATGGTTATTGGTTGCAAGATGAGCAATAATGATGAGTCTCCTAAGTGTTATCAAAGCAAGTACAAATCAATAATCTGAGGACTATTATATCTATCTACTACTAGACTGGATATAATACATGTACTTTCTCTTGTGGCTTGATTTCAATAAGATCCTAGAGAGTCACATATTGTAGAGGTGAAGAGGATATTTAGATACTTGAAGGGAAATTCAGATCATGGGTTATGGTATCCAAAGGATACTAAATTTACTCTGAGTGCTTCCACAGATGTAGATTGGCCTAGTTGTTTAGATGATAGGAAAAGTACAAGTGGTGGTGAATTCTTTCTTGGATGCAGATTCTCTTCATGACTAAGTAAGAAACAAGATTCAATATGTTTATCTACTATAGAGGCATAATATATCACAACAAAATCTTGTTGCACACAAGTGTTGTGGATGAGACAAACATTAAAGGATCTTAGAGTGGTATATAATCAACCGGTTTCTATTTGTTGTGATAATATGAGTACTATAAATATTTCAAATAATTCAGTAATGCATTCAAGAATATAGAATATCTTGATCCAAAATCACTTTTTGAGAGAGAAGGTTTTAGATAATAAAGTGAAGCTTGAATATGTGACTACAACGGATCATGTTGTTGATATATTTACCAAGGATCTTCCCAAGGATACTTGTAAGTATCTTTGAGAGACATCTAGGGTTGTTTCCCCTGCTTATTTGAACCAGATGCATAAGGAGATGCATCAGTCCAATGGATCTGAAGATTCATTATTTGATTTGGATTGATGCTAGTGACTACCTCTCAGGGGGATTATGTAGTGGCATTATTTATTGTTGCAATTAAGATGAGTGTTATCATTTGTCTAGTGGTTGTTGATTGATGAAATTTGGTCTGTGCTCCTTAGGGAGGGTATGTAGAGTAGTAAAGGAAAGGAAATTGTAGATTAGCTGTAAATAGAATGATTAATGTTAAAGGGAGAATGAATGATGCAAAAAAAAATTCCTCTATCATTGATGTCAAAGGGGTGGAGAGTAATATGGAAAAATCTAAGGGATAGACTCATTTAAAAGATAATAAACAAAGGGAAAGATAAAGCAATGAGTTAGTTACATAAGGGGAGAAAAGAGATAATGAGCTGGTATAGAGTAGAGTATTAATGATTAGATTTGTGTTTTTTGTTGATGGTTTTTCACATCATGTTTTTTCATCAATGACAAAGGGTTAGATTATTACAAGTATGAATAGTTAGTTTTATTGATGTCAACAAATTTTTTTTTTCATTTGTGTCAATTATATGAGAAGGATTTTGTTGCATGAGTGTGAGTAGTTGGTATTGAGTTGTTGTCTCTAATGATGCTTTGATTAGTTTCATTATGTTGTCATTAGTAAGATACTAGTGCCAACTTCTAGTGTCGCTTTGATAAGATTTTATGAATTTATGGTTCAGTTTATATGTTACATTTGGCTTGATGGTGATAAGGAAGTACTAAAAATGTTGAGGATCTGTCTCTAGTTCTTTGTTTCTAAGTGCTTTGAGAAAATTGAATAAAAAGAGGAAATAGTTTGTTGCAGAATACTGGTCTATTTTTATTCTATAGTTCTTCTTGGTTGAATAATTTCTAGTGTAATTAAAATATGTTCATCATAGGTGTTGAATGATGTTATACTTATAATTTGGTGTGTTGGATTTTTGTACAGAGGAAATTGTGTTCACCAAGATTTGAATTGTTTATTGTAGAGGTGTTGAGGAGAAATGTTTTTGCTTCATATTTCTCCATAGAGTGGCTTAAGGTATTGTGGATCTAGAAGGGTGTTAATAGTGTTTGCATATATCTTTAGTTGAAGTTGTTTGAGGTTTGGTGATTTGAAAATTAGTTTCTTGAGATGTAGTGTATGACAAAGTTGTTTGAGTGTAGTGGGTGTGTACATTTATCAAGTGAAAGTTGTTGTGAAGGAATGTGCTTGTTTATAGGGTACATGTGAGGAATTTTCTAGATTGTGTTCAAGTGTTATGTGGTGTTATTTAGTCATCTTTGTATTTGAGAAAGCATTTACTTAAATGCTTGATGGTTTTAACATAGGTTCTACTGACCTTAGGTGTTAACACTGATTGAAAAGTTGCTTCAGTGTTTGTTGAAGCATGGCATGGAATGAATGAGTTTATTTAGGTCCTAGCTAAGGTATGATGGGATTTTCCTTAACTCCTTTCCATTGTAGGAATGCTTTGGCACTGACCTAATCTGAATTTGTATTGTTGAGGTGCATAGCCAACCTTGGATAATGTGTTTAAGGTTGAAGATGGTATAAATATGAGTTGAGTTATTAAGGAATGGTAATATAGATGGGTATTATGTGAATGATGTGAAGTGTAGATTTGTAGAGCATGAATTTGTGGATTTTAGTGTGAGTTTTCATGTGTTATATTATTGAATGCGAGTAGAAGGTTTCTACAATTATTGAGAAACACTATGAAGGTGTTAGTGGTACTATGGTAGATTTTTTGATTGCATTGAGATGGAATTCTCATTGTAACACTCTTCTCTATCTTATTTTATATTTTTAAATTGATCCTTTGGTAGTAAAAATTTCTTTCTTTTGGGAAATGATCCCTATGATAGTGAGCCCTATTGTATTTGATGTTTATATTACTTTATATTGTGAGAAAATGCTTACCATGGTTTTCCTATCTTGGGTTTTCAATGTAAATTTATTGTTTCCTTGTGTATGGTGTTGATTTTTTTTTTGTTTTTTATTATTTCCATTCATGATAAATCATTCTAAAAAATTAAGGGTTAATTATATTAATGTGGATTTGAATGTTTGTGAGGTTTTTAAAGTTTTAAGGTACAACTAATTCATCCCCATCTCAGTTGTCTTGTGCATTCAAAAGAAAAGAGGAATAGGGTAGCTATTATCCAAAGATCTAAACCCTAATATATATTATATATTTTACTTATACCCTAGAGGATATAGTGAGAGAAAAGAATAATTTTGGAAGGGAAAACTAGATCTAAATGCATTCCAAAAAAAATATTGATAAGAATAACTTTCTTTCATCCATTACACATATATGTATTAATCCTTATATCTCCATATATGTTATCATATATCAATTACAAGTAAATTGTTAGTTTCTTCTCTATATCTCTATTCTCCTTCACTTCTCCCTTATCCTATTCTATTACATTCGCATATTTGTAAATTTTCCCTTAGATAGACATGACCCTTATGGAGCACCTCTTTCTTAACCTCCTAGATTGGCCTCAAATTACACAAGTTGTATTATATAGATTTTGGTAGGATTTGGCACTACCATATAACCCTAAAAAATAATCACATATATTATTTTATTGTGAAATTGTATAGTTATTTTCATAAATATAAATAATTATCAGAAAGATGAACTTATGGGATAGAGTTAATTTTTTGTTATACTATGTATATTTATAAATTAAATTATGAATGTTGTTATCTTTGAAGGAAATTGGAATAGCATTGCTTATTTTATAAATAGATGTGGGAATATTTTATGATATACTTTTTGAGATAGAGTTGTATGTGAGAATATGACCACACAATATTTATGTGTTATCTATATGAAAATTTTGGCCAAATTAATATAAAAATATTGCTTGAATTATTCATTCAATGTGTTTTTAAAATTTGCATTACAATATGAAATATCTTTCATGACTAGAGGGAAACTATAATATTTTTGGGTAGAATGAATGCATTAAAGCATGACTCTAGATCTCAGATGGCTTGATAACCATGCTTCTATCCACATCTATTATCCTTTGGAAGGGTAGGGGAAATTTTGAAAGGAAGGTGTGTGGGAGACCACTGTTCTGTGGTTGGAGATAAATAATTTGGATGATGCTCTCCCTCTTGCAATCAAATGCTAAAGAAATAGATTATTAGAGATAGACTATGTGATTGTTACTTAATGCATCATTTTTGTATTATTATTCTCTCATCCAATAATGATGACATATGTAATTATATTTATGATCATTACTATGGATTAGTATGCTTATCTAAAATATTGTAAACATTATAATCTTATATGCATGATTCAAAAAATGGAATCAATGTGAATATTCATTTCAACTCTAATGATTTATTGCAATAAGTATGAAATTGAATGTTATGAAAATTCTATATTTATGTGATATTTTCTATTATGATATATATACATGCATACATACATATATATAAATACATACATGCATATATGCATAGATATATACATACATACATGCATATGTGTTGGATTTAAGGGAACACTAAGAGGGGGGTGAATCAGTGTTTTACAAAATCTGAACTTAATTAATCTGATAATTAAACCATTTCAACATTAAACCAAAGAAATATGCAAAAAAAAAAAGTAATCATCCACAAAACCATAACACAAGATTTTTATGTGGAAACCCTATTAGGGGAAAAACCACAGTTGAGGTTAATCCACATTTTGAATACTCAAATATAAGTTTTTACAAAAGGGAATGTACTTGCACTCAGGCACACTACGTAGAGCTCACTTCTCAATATAAAGCTCACTTCCTTAAAAAAGTTCAAATTAAAACCATTTGAAGGGTTGAACTGAAGTAGTAGCATCTACTTATTCCAAGTTAAATTTTTTATTAAGCTCATACATCAGATTCAGGATGCTCAGTCTAATTTTGTTCTTCGCTCTACTCTGTTCTACTCTTCTTTGTATTTCACAACACAAATCAATGCACAGATTAATTTTCACCACTATCCTTATGATAATCTCATTAAACACTCATATAATTCACATAATACACATTCACATCTTTAAAATTATACTACTGATCTCATTTATATATCCGCTATCAAGGATTTGATCATTCATATGTCGGCTTGCATAAAACATAAAATATTTTTCAACTATCGGCTAAATCCACCACTAACTCTTTATGTGTATCCTCCAAATTTGGTTAATACATAAAGAGGAACCAAATGAACATATTTGAGCAAAAAAAAATTTAACCAATTACTTCTTAAATATCTACACCAACTAATTTCATGAGGTCAGCCTTCTAACACAGATAACCAAAAAATTAGTGCACTAGATCTCCTAGATCTTACACCAATGAATGTGCGTCAATGTACTTCTTGAATAAGGTAATAAAAAAATAAAAAAACTTTCCTCTAAGATCCACAACTCAAAATAATAGTCTGGTGAGGTATTCAAATCGACATCTTTTCCTTTAATCATATTCCCTATTCTTCATTCTATTTTTTTAGTATGAGCCAATACTAGACTATAGACTGAATGAGTGACTTTAGGTTGAAATCAATGACAAAGCTAGAAGCCATATGCCAGAATATCCCCCTTTGGCATTGATGGAAACACTTAGTGAAAAATAACTAAGTGTCAAAATCAATATGAGTACACTACCAAAGTTCAAAATTCCAAAACATAGCTCGCCCTTAGATTGATGAGGCATTTTTCACTGCTCTCTCTCCCCCTTTGACATCAATGACAAATCTATGCCAACAATTGACAAAAAAATTGTTTCTTTTTCTCCCCTTTTTCAAATATAACCAAAACTTCAAAATTAATTCAAAACTTTAAAAAAAAGAACAATTATTACTTAGAAAATTATCTTGTGATTTTCCTTCATCTCTAGAAGGAATTTCTTTGAAGAATCTATTGCAATCCCAGTTATTATGATCATGTTATTATTAGATGTCCTATTGACAATATCAGTGAGGGATTCAATAATTGTGATCACATCTTCTAACTTTTAACCTTTCCTTAGTATCTCAACCATATGCTCCAATATGCATTCAATTATGTCCTTCACTTTCCAAAAAGTGTTAACAAGTGAGTTTTTCATGAACTAAAATTTTGTGCACTCAGATTGTAGCTCTTCAATTATCTTCTTGATTTTACCATCTTGATCCTGAAACATATAAAAAAAAATCCAATCCCATTCAATTCAGTTTCAATCTACTCCAGTTTCTCTTTGTATTTTCCAACTACATGAGGCCAATGGATGCAATAGTTTTAGGTGTTATTTTTTTCACTTATACATTGCCTCAGCTCATTCATTTCTTTTTCAATTTGGTAACTAATAGCCTGAACTTCCCCTTCAAATGTGAGATAACTTCACCTTCTTCTTTGTCTTGAGATTCAAAGTTCATTGTTTCTTTTATGCATTCAATCATTTCTTCAGGTAAGATGTTCTGTAAATTCTCCAATTTGATATGACTATGCACAATATAATCACTTAGAACACTTAGAATCATATCTTGATCATATGAGGATCTGATAGACCACAACTGAGCAATTTTTGGCATTCCACCTTCCTTGTGAATAAGTTGTTGAAGCTTCTCATTTGTTAGGTCATCTTCTTCTTCACTAGCTTCTGGATTTTCATTTGTTGGTTCTTATTCAGCTAATTCTGGTTCATTTCCCTATGGATCCTCAGTTTCTTCATCAAATTCTTCATCTGGTATGTCCATAATTTCCCACTCCTTTCCTTTTCCTTCAGTTTTCAAAATATTGCATTCTGGAGGAGTACAAACATGAACTTCTTTTTCTCTTTTCTTCTTCCTCTCCAAGCCACCAGAAGAGGAAACAACTTCAAGTGCTCTTACCAAAAGAGAAACACCAACAAAACTAGACTTTCCAAGAAAACTCTTAAAGAAATTTTCAAATTCTTGATCACAATTAGCCAAATTCTTGGAGTGTGTGTATATTTTTTTGCACACTGGCTCATTTAATTTCCACACCAAATTGTTATTCATTGGTAAAAAATTCAGAAAATACATTACCAAACATATGACCAAAGTACCAAACCTGAAAGGGTAACCTATCTCTTTTGTTAATTTCACATTCTCAATCAATTGATCCTTTAACAGTCCACATAGGTCAAAGTCTTGACCTTCCATTATCATTTTGTGTGAGATATATACTAAACTAGATGAAGTTTCTCCTTCTCTCTTTCTGAAAAAGACCTTATATGATATTATGTGTGCAATATACTTTATAATAGGGTTCTTTATCGTCGAGATTATCAGTGACCCTTTGATCTCCAATTATTTTAGTTAGGGTTTCAACATCTTTATTTCGAATAGATTTCTTTCTTGGTATATCCCTGAATTTACATAATCTAGTCAAATTTCCAATTACTTCCTTTGAAATGATGTAGGTTTTGTCCAGAATCAAGGTGTCATCATTTAATCTACTCAAAATGAGTTTAACAAAAGCTACATTCTCAAAGTACGAAAAATCATTCCAAATATCCAAATTCTTGTATTTGGCTTCTCTTAACCACTTCAATTCATCAGGAAACAACATATTTCTCATGGCCCTAATCTTCTCACTGTTGAATTAATCTAAATTTATTTGTTCCATTCTTCCTTCCATTGTTTTTGTTTATCAACCACACACCAAATTATATGGAAAATCCCAAAACAACTAAAATACCTGATGTGTTTCGAGATTCACTACTAAATTATCTTCACTTCTTTGAAATTCCACTACAGACTACTTCTATCCTTCTCTTTTCTAGTACAAAGTGACAAATGAGAGTTTCAACTTATCGTTTATAGTTTGCACACTTGTAATAAATTATTTTTCCCTAGGTTTCTCGGATACTCTATTTTCTCGGACATTTAGTGAAAAATTCTTTCGCGGACCTATGATTTCTTGAATTTTCTTGTGATTTTTTTCTAAAACCTATGCATACCATTGATACACCTTTTCGATCATCCTTAACATTTTGGTACGAGCTATGAATAGGGGAAAACAAAATTTCTTGAAAAACTCCCCCTAGGCCAGTGGCCTGAGATTAATTTTTAGAGGAATTATTGGAAGTGGATTCCAATGTAGAGCCATTTCCAGCATTAGATTCATTCTTCCTTACCCATGTCTTCTTCATCTAATCTCATGTTTCATCTGTATTCACTTTTCCTTTTCCTTTATCATATTTGTCTGTATTTTTGTCTTTGTATATTAAACTTCTTCTACTCACATTTTTGTTACTACAAAATCTTGCAATGTGACCGTATTTGTTGCAATTGTAACACACAGTAGTTCCTTTTCCATACCAATCATTCCATTGATTTATTCTTGATTTTCATTGATTATAAATCTTCCCAAATTCTTCCATAGGTATACCATCCAACATTTCTTTTATTGACAAAGCAACTTGGCTTAGTTCTACATTCAATTGATTTATAACCAAACTTTTTACAATTGAAACACTGACCAGAGAATGATAAATTACTTGATTTCATTTTACTTCTACACTGAGCATCCATATGAATAAATTTATTGAAAGAAAAATAATATCCATTAAACTTTGTATCATTAGGTTGTCTTACTGGATACCTTCCATCTTTGTTCATCTCATTTCCTTGCCTGAAATTTCTTTGTCGAGATCTAGAACTTTCTCATTTCTCATATCCAAGACCTAGCTTGTCTTTAGAATTCTTTTGTCCTTGAGTCAGCTGATCAAGCTTAATAGAAATAATCTTAAACTTCTCCTTGTATTCATTTCTAGTACCAAGTTCATCCTTGAGAATTATAAGCTATTTTTCAAGCTCTTCTTCATTATTTCTAGATTGTTGCAATTCACTTTCTAACTAAATGAATTCTCCATTTGATATTCTACATTAATCAAATATTTCTTTTAAGAACTGGGCAAGACTCTCCTCATTCTTCTTTCTTTATTCAATCTCCTTAGTTAGCTTCATCACCATATATTCCATATCATGTTTTAAGGTAGCATTGTTTATGGCAAGCTTTTCATATTCTTCAATTATTTCCTTCAATTTTGATTCAGGTGAGCATCATCCATTTTTTCGCTTTATTTTTTCTTAATCTGATCACAAAGATCTTTCCTCTTTTCCCTAGATTCAGCAATATGATCTTTCAATGTCTAAATGAATTTCTCAACATCCATCATATTTTCTTTCAATTCTTGGACTTTTTCTTTAGAATGATCAAGGTCATCAAATGCCACAAAAAGTTGTTGCTGAAGACTACTAGATTCTATTACATTTGAAGATCCACCTCAAGCTTCTAAAATTATTTCGAGGAACCAAATGCTCTAATACCAATTGTTGGACTCAATTGAACACTGAGAGGGGGTTGAATTAGTGTTTTGGAAAATCTGAACTTAACTAATCTTATAATTAAAACATTTCAACATTAAACCAAAGAAAGATGAAAACACACAAAGTAATCATCCACAACACCATAACAAAAGGATTTTTACGTGGAAACCCTATTAGGTAAAAAACCGTAGTGGAGGTTAATCCACCATTTGAGTACTCAAATATAAGTATTTACAAAAGGGAATGCACTTGCATTTAGGCACACTACCTAGAGCTCATTGCTCAATATAAAGGCTCACTTACTTAAAAAAATTTAGATTAAAACCATTTGAAGGGTTGAATTGAAGTAGTAGAATTTACTTATTCCCAAGTTATAGTTCTAGTTAAGCTCATAGATTAGATTCAGGATCCTCGGTCTTATTTTGTTCTTCGCTCTACTATGTTCTAGTCTTCTTTGTAGTTCACAACACAAATCCATGCACAGCTGAATTTTCACATCACACACTCATATACTTTGCATAATACACATTCGCATATTTAACATGATAGTATCGATTTCATATATATATCCATTATCAAGGATTTGATCATTCATATGTCAACTTGCATAAAACATAAAATACTTTTCAACTATCAGCTAAATCCACTACTAATTATTTATGTGTATCCTCCAAAGTCAGTTAAGACATAGAGAGGACCCAACTAAACATATTCGAGCACCAAAAAAAATAACCAATTACTTCTTAAACATCTACAATGACTAATTTCACCAAGTCAGCCTTCTAACATAGATAATTAGAAAATTAGTGCATCGGATCTTCTAGATCACACAACAATGAATGCACATCAATATACTTCTCAAATAAAGTAATAAAAACATCAAAAAACCTTCCTCTTAGATCCACAACTCAAAATAATAGTCCGGTGAGGTATTTAGATCGACATATTTTCCTTTAATCTGATGCCCTATTCTTCATTATGTTATGTCGGTATGAGCCAATACTAGACTGTAGACCGAATGAGTGACTTTAGGTTGCCATCAATTACAATACTAGAAGCCATATGCCAACAATATCAACATACATATACATACATACATACATTACATATATATATATATATATATATATATATATATATATATTGGTTTATAGATTTAATGAACCAATTGGGGTTCATTACACATATGAGCTAGATGGTATGGTTTTATTCTTCATGTTTAGACTTCACATGGAATGAGTGTAATTAGAAAGAGTAAGTTGATAAATTATGTGCTAGAAATTTAATACCACTTGAAATGTATAAAATTATTGTACTACAAATTATGAATATAGATTCATCAATCGACTTTGACCCTATTTTAGATCTATTTCAACTATATATTATTGGTGCATTATTTAATAAAATTCAATATTTTACTTATTTTGTAGTAGTTTTATATTATTTGTTGAATTCATTCTGTTAAATGCACAATGAAATATAGGGAATGTTTATGTAGTTATGGTATATGAATAAAATGAATAAGGAATGAATTATTAATTGTTTCATTACAATGAAGAATAAAATAAATCGTCTCTATTATAGATGAAGTAGACATTGAGTATCCTATATGCTAGGTGGTTATATTTAGAACATGTATTAGAGGATACCAAATGAAGAAGTCTAATGTTTGGTTGTACAAGGAGATTGATATCAATAGGAAAACTATTTATTATTCTATCCTTGTCACATAAAATGTTTAATTGATCAAACATGGGGTAGATTTTAGAATAAGAACATCGAGAAATTTCATTAATCTAACTATGATTCAATAATTGACACCATAAAGAGTAGAGAATATCCATATAGTTCATTGGATTTAATTTTTATAATGACTCAAATATTGTACATAGTTTTTATGTATGATTTTTACTTTTCAATTTAGCAGTTCATTTATGTAGCACTTGAGATCTTGTATTTAGATTACAAAGAAAAGTACAAGCCATAACTCTCAAGAGAATAAATTTCTTTCTAACTCCATAAGTTCACTATATGGTATTAAGAGAGTGAGTTAACTTTCCTTGATCCCATGGGCTCATGCTCAATGTCTACTATTTGTGGGATGAGTTATGATTGCACAAGATTTCAAGTGTTTGGATGGTTTTAATCAAATTTTATTCCTTTGGGTTCATGTTAAGATGTTTTTAGAGTCTTTTTATATCATGCTAAACCTAATAAAAATGTGGTATTATACCTTTTCGATATGTTAACTTATGTCTCCTAGGTTTATTTATCATTACACACATCTTATCATGATTTCAAGGTCTTCATCGCACTACTAATTGTAGTTCCTTTCATAGTTTTGATCCTTAATATATTTTAGATTTGATCATACTTATCTATATAATTCAAGATTATTCATAGCATCATTATTTTGTATTGGCATTAGATTTGGATTCACCCTTTTATATAGTTATATTACAATCATGTTATTATGATTTTTTTATTTTATTTGGATGATTATGCACATGTATGTTTTGATGATTGTTTTATGATTATATTGTGTACCTCATTTAGGAATTTTATATGGTTTAACTATTATATATGCACAAGTACACTGAACAAGAACTGAATCAATATAGATTTTAAAAAAATCTAGCTACCTTCTCAATTTTGGGTTATTCATTGATGGTTGTTATGTGGGAGATGTCACATTGGCAAAAATTGTTACCCTTAATTTTTGTAATCAATTCAATTGTGATTGTTCAATATCTTACCCATCTTGACCAAACACCATCTAAATTATGATTTTGGATATCATACCCTTAGTGTGGAAGTCTAGTGAAAGTGTATGTGTGGTTTTATTTAATTTCTAATTTCTATTAAATATAATTCATTTTTTATGCTTATATGAATTTAATTGTTAATTTAAATGTTGAATGATATTTGGAAATGAATTAATTAATCATTTTAATTTGGGGGAATTTGAGGGAGTTTCAAATTAAAAAATGAAAATATAAATTGTATTATTTTTTAATTAGATTTTGAAAATGGGTTAACTGAGAAAAGCATTTGGCCTTTCCGTTGGCTAGTTTAGCTAGGGATCCCTTAGGCTTCTTTTGGAGGGTTGCTAACTTTAGTTTTTTGGCCTTTCCACATGGTTTTTTTGTGCATTCCCTACATATCCACCAAATCTTGCCTTCTTGGCCGTAATCATAAATTCATTAAATTTGGTGTCAAACCACCCTGTGGTGATTTTCCTCTCAACGCGTGCGACCTGTATGTAGGTTTTATTATCCTCCATTGTATTCCTTCCCTTAACTATCACATTATGATTATTGTTTGTGACTGCTATAATTGGTATTGTTTGCAATCTTGTAAGTTTTTTGTGGAGGTTGGTAGGATGGGTGGCGAGTGGGTTAGGACTGAACTTGACAACTACGAGGAGTTTCAGAACAACCATTTTTTCTTGGCACATTTGTGTGGAGGGAGGCATTGCTCCGCTCATGGAGTGCTTGGTTGGCCATGATCCTATCTTATCGGGTCAGTTTCCTAGTTTGTTGAAGGATAGAAGGGTCTCCACTGTTGGTATTTCGTTTGAAATCAATGAAGAAGTAATAGCGCAGGCTACAAATTTTTCGTGTTCTAGGAAAAAATACCCTAAACATACAAAAAAACCGGACCATGAAAGCCTAAAATCCCTTTTCAGAGGTGAGGAGGCCCTGGTGTGGAACCAAGCGGGGTTTGAGAGGGATGCGCTCCCTAAGCCTTGAGACTAGGTGTGCATGGCACTGATGAAGTATGTTATGTTGGAAGGTATATTTAAATCTTGTTTATTTTATCATTTCCCTTTGTTAAATCACCTCAAACATAAGATGTTGCTCAGTTTCTCATTTTTCCTTTTAATGGACCTTGAAATCTCTGTTGACAAGTGCAAAGATTCAGCTAGCCATAACCTCGGTGATCTCTCACCACTACCACTCCATCAAGGGCTTATCCTTATACTATATCACTTTCATCTTGATCTCTACCCACCTAAATCCATCACCGTTGTCCGCATCGAGAATATTGAACCCATTTCAACTATGCATATTTCCCCGACCAAATCCAAGAGCCCTCCTCAGAAGTCCAATTCGGACAATGTGGGGAATCCTAAAGCAAAATTTACCACCAAAAAACTTAAGGGTGGGTTGGGCAAGGCCCATGCCAGCACGATGGAAGGACTCTATGAGCTAAAAGCTACTCAGGCTGACTCGGCCTTCAAGGCCACTTCAACCAAAAAAGGTAAGGAGAAATGGACGCTGGCTCTGACTACTAAGGATGGCAAGGGAAATAATGTTCTTGGGAAAGACTCGAAAGGGGATACTGTTGTGAGGAACACAAAGATGACTGGAGGGGAAAATTCTAGGAGGAGATCTGGGAGGTTGGCCAAGAACATCAAGAAGAGGCTAATTATTGAAGACTCTGAGGAGGAGCAGTCATTAATAAAAGGTTATAAGGAAGAAGAATCTAAAGATGTGGAGGAAGAAAATGTCGAGAGTCCCTAGTTTAGTCTGGTGGACAGCAAGCTTTCCATTGATGGATCTACCTCTCACTCTTCGTATCCCTTGGTGGATAAGCCTGGAGAGGTTCAGGGAGCTATGGATGTTGTGGTGGAATCGAGCGATGTGGTGAAGAGAATGGACACTCTTGACAAAATATTTTGGGGGTTGACCCACTTCACCATGAATTTGGGCCACTTTTTCACGAGCACCATGTCTAATGCTATAGAGGAGGAGCTGGAGGGGAACAACAACTAGGAAAATAAAAAATGGGTGGGTGATGAGGCAGTGGACCTTCTGATTAAAAACTAGGACAATGCCAATTAACTGCTCCTGGTGCTTATCTATCAGTTGTTTCTCTATGGTTACTGTGGTACCTTTGGGCTATTTCTGTGTTCTTTTCCTTTATTGTTTTTTGTTTAGCCTAGTTCTTTTTTGGCCCTTGTGGCTCATTGTCATGGGTACAATGCCCAGTAAATGTTGCTTAACTTTTCAAAAATAGAGAAAAGCATTTCATTTATATTTTTATGTTATTATTTGTGGAAAAAATTGGGAGAGAAAAACTCTCTTTTGGTAATTTTTTTATTTCCTTAATTGTGAGTGCAATCATTATAGGAATTAGAAAATTTTAGATTCATTGGGTTAGGAATGGGTCGTGAACTATGTTTGACAGTTCATGTGAGATTTCATTTAGCATGCATGATATGGTCTTTATTTCAAAATTTGAAAAGAAATGTGATTATTTTATTGGTTCTATTAATTTAATGAACTCCTTTCATTTTTATGTATGGGAAAAGGTTGAGGGGAATGTAGAATCCTCCCAACATACATCAATTTATAATTTAGCATGTTCAATTAGTTTCTTTAAATATTTTTTTAGACTTTTCCAAAATATGGGTTATAATGCCCTTTTTTTATGAATTATGTAAAATAAATGTTTTATATCTTAAAAGAGGTGTTGGGAACCTTTTCTAGAAAAGGTGTCTTTAGATTTTCCCTTTTTGAATTTTTTTTTTTTTGAAATTTCAATGGAGTATTTGGGATTTTTCTAGTTTTTGGTTTGTAGAAATATCAGGAAAAATTCAAGTTTTTCATGAAAACTGATGTTTTAGAATGTTTGGAAAAAGTTGTACTTTGTGAAATTTGATAATAGGTGTTGTGGAAACATATCATGAAATTTGGATTAAGCTAAAAATTTTGCAATATTTTTTGTGCCAAACTCATTGGACCATGTGATAAGCCAAGGACGTAGGTATTATAGATGGTTATGGAAATGGATCCCAAATTTTACTTGAACTAAAGTAAAAATTAGGCTGATCACTAGTGTAGAGTCATCTAATCAAGTGATAACTAATGAAACATGTGTAATCCATTAACTAAGATAATGGATACCCCTCTAATGCCTTAAGTGCTCATAAGGGTTAAGGATGTGTAGGAAGGAATGTAAACTAGGGAAAATTAGGTCTTGAAAGGTCTAGTATCCTTTTCCATAAAAGAGGAGTACTATATTCTACATTTTATCATAATATTGAACATTGTGATGCAACACCCTAACTAGCTCTCTAATATATACTCCTAGAGTATTTTTAAGTAGAAACTAAATAGAAATTGTGATTTCATTTCATGTTGGTATTGACTTTATTACATAATTGTATTCAATATTTTCTCCATATATTATGTGATTGTATACCCTTTTGCCCATTTTTATTACATTTGTGTGTGATTGGGCCTTGTGACTATCACCTAGTATGGTGGGGTGAGCCTACATGTATCACATGTTCAAGTGGAATGGAACAACTATTAGGGACTAGAGGTTCATGGATCAAGATTAATCATGGTACCATTTTATAACAAGTTGAATTCATGTAATTAGATACTTTCCTTTTATGAAAAATTATAATACTAATGATAATGGACCTCTCATTGAGATGTGATGTAATTTGATAATGGACAAGAGGATTGGCTTAATTATATCTCTTGGTTATTGAACTAAGTATTGATTGATTTATGGTCTTCATTATTGTACTATGTAAAGGCTAAAAGAAACTTGGGAATATTTCAATTGGTGTTTAAAATGAATTTAGTTACCTCATTTCATAGTTGGGTGGCTTGGTACTCTACCCAAGTATTCATGTCTTACCTAGAATTAACTTGAATTTTTGATAATGCAACTAAGTCCACAAGGAAGTCTTGTAGCTAGAGGGGCCGGATTGTTTCATAATTAGGTAAAATGGTCATTAGTGGGTTGGACTAGTTTTGTAAGCTTAAAAGTTCAAAATTTTATTTAACATTGTCAAGGTAGCCTTATCTTGTACTTGTGTGGCCTTGTTACCCATAAAAAAATTAAAAATTAACCCTCTCTACCATATATAGATAGTGGTTTTCTAAGCCTAATGCCACAACCAATAAATTTTCCACCTTTTATCATTTCTATTATGGTTATTTTAGTCATATGAACCTTCAAAACCTAGCCAAATTTTCTCCATCTTAGAACTCGATCTTTTCTCTAGGTTTCAAGGTCACATATATGACAAAAGCATGCAAAAAAAAATCATCATGGTCATAGGGTACTATTATTACCTTAATAAAATTATCAAGCTTCATGAACAAGGACTTGTGTTATCTCCTACATTGTTTTGTGTGTAATATTTTGAACTTGCCAGGTTGTCAACCTATGGTTAGGAATATTTTTCTTATAGTTTTGTGAAGAATAGGAAACATTAAAATCCCTCATGGTTAGTATTTTTAATATTTCCAATATTCATTATAGTATAGGGGGTTTTGAGTGGTTATATTATTCTACTTGTGCAATTCCATGTTGCAATGGGATGGTATGTGTTGACCTAGTGTGCCTAGTTGCACTAATGTTTCTTAAGTGTTATAAAATTCTTTAAAAAAAATATCCCAAGTCTTTTAATCTAATGTTCCATTGGTTCCATGGTGGGGAAATACACTCTCCATAATAGGAACACATGTGTGAATCTATAATGTAAGCATGAGGATAATATATGGTAAATGTAGTACTTTATTTTCATTATACAATAAAATTTATCATCTAAATAGATGGTTTCATTGAAATTACAACTCATAGACAATTGTTAAAAAAAAACATAGGTACCTAAATGTGGGTTCATATCATTTAATAATGTGTGTTTTTACATACAAGGTTCTTAAGATACTTATTTAATCATTTTATCCTTGACTTTTGTCTTCCTTTACTAAAGATTGGTGAGGGTGTCTAAGTTTTCTAGAAATTTCATGTGATTTTTATTTCTCATTGTATACAATTAATAGTTGATTCATTATTTATCTTAGTTTCATTAATTTAATACTTGTATAAGGTAGATCATAGGAATAGAGGAGAAAATATATATAATTTTTGATGAAATTCATGGTTTTCCTCTTCAATGTGAGGATTTTGACCATCTAAATCCTTAATTTTAGTCTTTGAGGCTTCTTTTACATCCTAAGAAAGGATTTTAACATGATTATTGTGGTGGTTTTTGATGATTATATAAAGGTATTAATGCATTCAAGGAATTACGTAATTTAAGATTGCACCAAATTTCATCACATAATTGACATATCTTAGTTCTCATCATCCTAAAACCATTTGTCTATGCTAAAAATGATTTGTATTACTATAAAAAGAATAATTTGAGAGAAATCTAAATTTGTGAACTAGATTTTTATATATTTTATGAATCATAGGGTCAAATCAACTATGCCAACACATCAGGTAGAGTACATAAATGCTAATAGAAATATTAGGTCATTCCTTAAGTCTCCCAACCCTTACAAGATACATTATTCTAAGGTGGTATTTTAACAACCTTGAGAGAAAAAATTATCAATCTATGATAGATAAATTCTCAAACTTCATGACACCTATGAATTTTCTATGTATATCTACAAGTATATTTTGGGACCCTAAATAGTATCCTCTCACATTTTATTCATCTTGTCACCTTTTAACCATACCAAGAATGAATGAATTATGAAAACATCATTTTAGAATAGAGTAATGGTTCCAACAAGAATGTTTTTTGTTCCATGTGTTTTCGAAACAAACCAAATACATATGATAACATGTAAAAGTATCTCAATCCCAATTTAATAATTTTTGACAATTCTGACAATATCCATCTCAAGACTATAGTATTTTTTTGCGCTCTCTAGAAATTTAAATTTCTACAAAATTTTGAGGTTTTTCTTGATGCATTGGTCAAGAGGGGAGGGGGGCTAATAGGATCCACCATCCAAAATAATTGTCTCCAAATATGGTATTGTTTCTAGGTTTGTGGTGTCTCCTTTTGTGGGGTTTGCTACCCATACCCTTGAAAATACCATTGTGTCTCCATATTATAACATGGATTCCTTTTTCTTAGAGGAGGATCATGTTTCTTATGTTGCTAAACTAGTAGGGTTAGTTCACTTTCTATGGCTAAGATGAATGTGGTAAATGTCTCTTTCTCAGTGGAGGTCCCTGAGGAGCTCATGCATGATGCGATTGAGAATCTTAAGCATTTTTTGGTGGGAAAGTTCCTAGCGTTTCGCCTAAACATTCATTGGGTAAGAAAGTGGTCTCTGTTCAGAGTTTAAAATGAAATTTCACTAATAGTGCAATGGATAAAGGTCTATTTATTTTTATCTTTCTAATTCAGGAGGATTTGATTAAGATTCTTATGGGGGGCCTTGGGCATTTGAAAATGGGTTTAATAATTTCCTATCACTTTCTAAATCGAAGCCAAGATTTGACCCTTCAATGGATCTAGATATAGTTGCCTCTACTTGGGTTCACCTTCCTAGGCTTACCTTAAAATTTTGGAATCATGACATTTTTAAGGGAATTGTCGATTCCTTTGGTCATTTACTTGTTGTGCATAAGGTAACCCAATAAAATTCCAAATTATAATTTTCTAGGATTTGTGTTAATGTGGTGGTCAACTAAGTTCTACCTACTTTTTTCTCCCTAAATCTAAAACATTAAAAATAGATTCAAGCTCTTGAGTATGAAAATATGAATATTACAATAAAACATGTAAAAAATTTGGTCATTTTTAAGAAACCTAATTAAGGAGAGCTCAGGACAATAAAAAGAGGATATGGGCTAAAAGAAAATTGTGTATTATGAGCCTAAAGATAAATATTTTTCTCTCAATGCCTCATAGAATCCTTAGGAAAGTGCTCCTAAGGATTTGTTTGAATAGAAACAACTTTCTGAAGAAAAAATTTCTATTATGGATGCCATTAGAGGAGTTCCAACTAAGGAAAATTTTGGAGGGGCTGGTATAGAGGATGTTTATTTAGAAGCCCAAAATAAAAATATCCAAGAGGATTTCCAAGGACTAAATCTTGTGGCTATAGGTGCGAATGGTGATGGTGTTAAGGCTCTTTCCTTAGCTGACCAAAATAAAAATATTCAAGAGGATTCCCAAGGAGTGCATCTTGTGGCTACTGGTGGGAATAGAGTTATTGTTGTTTCTTCTAATGAGTTAGATCAAAAACCTCTAGAGGTTGCCCCAGATAGTGGCTGGAAATGCAAAAGAGGAAGCAATTGAGTGTTTTGATAACAGACACATGGAGGAAAATATCAAGGAATTTGAATCAAGGATAAAATAAACAAGAAATATTAAGAACCACACTAAAGATAAATAAGAATTTCTAGAGGAGGGAGAAATTAATTCTGAAACAAGTTAGGGATAAAATTCCTCTTCTCCTATTTCTACTCCCAGGAAGCAATCCATAGATGGAAATAGCTTGTTGTCATTAAGTCAAAAGGAATGAAAAAATTGAAGGATTCTATGGACCTTTTGTGATTTACCCCCTCTCATAATGAAGGACTTGTTGGTGATGAATGGATTCAAGCTAACAGTAAATCTAAAATGAAGAATAAAGTTGATGTAGGGGGAGGAAATAATGTTGGTAGAACCTCTTAGAATGAGACCAAGAATAAAGAAATTGGTAAATATGTTGTTTCGAGGAAGTAAAAGATACTTGACTCTCTCTCGGGCCCTAAGTCTAAGAAGAAGTAAGGGGGAAAAGGATTCTCTTTATCACAACATCAAGGTAGTGTTCTTTTTTTTGTTTTTCATATTAAGATGATATTGTGGAACATTAGGGGCCTTAATAGTACCTATAAACATTTTCTTAAGACTTGCTTGGTTGATTATAAATTTGATATCTTTTCAATCCAAGAAACTAGAATTAAGGAGGATGCCTTTTCCAATTTTTTTAATAATATTTTGTCTAGAGCTAATTATTTTGTTAGTGATGGTGAAGGTGCATATGGGGGTATTTCCACTCTATGGAAGCCATCAAAATTTATAGGCTCTATTGGATTTTTATGCAAGAATTGTTTTCTCTCAATGGAAGATCTCATAACCTTAGAAAATGGAACTTGATAAATATTTATGCCCCTATTTCTCATCTTGATAGATATTCCCTATGGGAATCGTTACAAAATAATATTGGTAATGACATAGGGGATACTTTTATTCTTGCTAGAGATTTAAATCCTTAGTTATTTCTATCTGAAAAGCATGGAGGTATGGAGGATTTTTTTGATACCATGATGGATCTTGCCAACTTCCTAAACTCTGTTGGTCTCATATATGTCTCTTACAAGGATCCTCATTTACTTGGTTGAGTATGAGATAGGGTAACCATCTTATCAAAGTTAAGCTTGATCATTTTATTATTTCATCTAATTATAATATTCATGATACTATCACATTGTCTTCTCTCCCTAAAACTAGCTCGAATCATAATGCCCCTTTTCTTAGCCATGAATATAATGTTGTTAAAGGGGATTTTTTATTCAAATATAAAATAATATGGACTCATAATCTTGATTTTAAAGTCCTTTTCACCAATTTATTGAGTTAACCTTGAGTTGGAACTTTTGTTTACCATTTGGCTAGAAAATTAAAAAAAGTTAAATAAAATTTAAAAGTTGGAACAAGTTTTATTTTGGGAATATTTTTCACACCAAGAAGTATATTTTAAACAACATAAAACAGGTACAAAAAATGGAGGAAGGTGTAGTGGATGAGGCTAATATATGAAGGAACTAGACCTTAGAGCTCAATGGTTTAAAGTTACCAAGCAGGAAGAGATCTTCTAGAAATAAAAATATAGAATTCAATGGCTCACTAAAGGTGATAGAAACATGAATTTTTTCCATCAATTTACCATGAAAAATATAAGAAGGAATAGAACAAGATATTTTTTAAAATAATATGTTACTAATATTCTTTCAAAAGATGAAATTATTGAAGAGGCACTCTCTTTCTTGTCAAACTTTTAGAATGGTTTTGATCCTACTCTAGAGGAGTTTGAGGATACCCTTCAAGTGATCCCTAATGTGATTATTGATCAAGATTTTAAAGAGATATATAATTTTTTTTCTATCATTGAAGCTAAGAATATATTTTTTCCATTGGTGCTTACAAAGCCTCAAGGCATGATGGGTTCCCTCCTTTTTTTAAGGAAATTTTGGATAGTTTCTCTATTAACCATTTGAATGCAGCACATGATTTCTTCCACTCAGGTAGACTCCTTAATCAACTTAGCTCTACCTTTATTGATCTAATACCCAAGAAGGATGATGTATCCTCCATGCAAGAATTTAAGCCAATAAGTCTTTGTAACAAAACTTATTAAGATATTTTCTAAGGTCATAGTAAATAGAGTAAAATATTTTTTAAATAAACTGATTTTTGAGAATCAAAAAGGTTTTGTTAAAGGGAGACATATTTTGGATGCCGCTATTTCAAATCATGAGGATTTTCATTCTATGGAGCACAATAAGAAACTGGGGATGGCTTTGAAGTTGGACATTGATAAAGCTTGTGATAAATTTTCTTGGCTTTTCCTTATTGCTATGCTTAAATAGTATGGTTTAAAGGTGTAGTGTATAAAAATGTACCCCTTTACATTTTATCACAAGTTAGGGACCTCCTAGTTAAAATGGACTTAAAAGTGCATTAATTTAGTGTTGTAAAGTGTATCCCTATACACTTTCACACTTATTTAGGGCTCACTTAATTAATTGAGCTTAATTATTACTTAATTGGCCTTATAATTCATTTCCAAGCCCATTTAATTAAATTTTCCAAAAGGGAGACTTGACATTAATTAATGCCTAAACATAACATGTTACATTGAGCAATGTGTGTCCTAGGTTTATGGACCTAGGACCCATTCACATATGGAGGAATAGGTCCTCCATAAACCTTAGGAACTAAATTTAAATTATGTTTTTAGTGGTCATTTAACATGTTCAAATATGTAATTCACTTTTGTCTTGTAATATTTGAATTTTTGGAAATTATGGATGCATACATATAAATTCAAGGTTATTTCACTAAGTTTCACCTAGATTTTAAAGAGAGCAAGCTAGAACTTTTATGTGAGTTCAAAAGAGATAAAGTTTATGATCAAAGGCATTCAAGAGAAGATTTATCAGTTTTTTACTACAAAATTCAAGATTCAATCATTATGTCAAAGTCTTATTACATCGTGCGTGTTTTTGGAGCTAACATTCTGATGTAGGTTTCTTGATCAAGTAAAGAATTCAAAGAAAAATTTCAAGCAAGATTCGAAGTTGAAGATCCACATACATTGAAGCCATTTCATGCAAGTTGTAGAATTTCATTCAAGGACTTCTCCAAGCATTTGTTGAGTGATAAAATACTTGTGTTCATTCTTCATTCTCTCTTTCATGCTTTTATTTATTTCAAGATTTGATTACTTAAATGGGGTTTTCCAAATGTAAAACCCCATTCACCAATAACAAACAATGTTTCCCTCTTATCTTATGTTTTCAGATTTAGGTGGAAGAAAGATTGAAGACCTCTTGAAGAGAAAATTTGAAGAATTTGACAAAGCTACAAAATCTGTCAAAATTGTTGTTATCTCATGAAAACTCACCTACAAAAGTTACTTTTGACATTCCTTGACACTACCACCTGTACAAATTAGAAGATTCATATATATGTTAGAGGTTACCAAAATTTTCAAAAAAATCCTAACACTTTACCCATTCACCGATGGTCGCATCAGTCATAGTTAGCCTTTGAAAAATCACTTTTGGTGACTAGTAAACACATTCCTACCCTTCTCAAATTTGTAATTCAATTTCTGGTTCTGCTTATTTTAACTTTAATATTGTTGTTTCAAGTTTAATTTGGCATAATTAAGTTGATTTTCTATATTGAGTTTTTCTCCTAAAAGTTCCTAGTGAACTTGATCCTCATCCTTCAACATGAAAAGGAAATCTATATATTCTCACTGAGGATTGATTCACCTAAGGGTTTTCAATCAATTCTTTTTTAGGATCTCATTTCCTACTGAAATAGAGGAAAGTAGGCCCCCTAAGTGGTTCATCAATCCATTTTGGTACACCCAATGTTTGAGCCTTAGATCTTTCTGATTTTACAATACATTTCATCCTTAGATCTATATTTTACATTCACTTGTATTGTATTGCATTGAATTGAATCTCATCTAGGGTTTCTTAACTTACATTAGTTTTCATCTCATTTATGGTTTTACGATTATATTTTTGCATTCTTAAAAATCTAGAAAATATTAAAATTTCAATCATTTTGCAAATAATTTACATAACATTGCATGATTAGAAACATAAATTACAAAATTAAATCAAATTTTCATTTCAAATTAGAACTCCTAGTTTTTCATTTATCACTATTTTACATTTTGCATTTAGATTTAATTTTATAGAAAAACTGAAACTGCAACCACCTATCTCAGTCCACAATCTAAAAACCATAAGGATAAACTCAAAAATCTCTAAATTCATTTTTCAGAACCTTGAGCTAGGACCCATTTTCCGATAGGCGAATGTGTCCTTGATTAGAGCTTTTTCTTACACTTTTGGGCATTAAAATCTCTACTTTTTCTTTTTTTTCTACTATTTTGAATTTGTTCTAGTTTGTAGAATTTTTTTTATCTCAAATTATTCGTATTAAGCTTCATTTGATAAAATCAATGCACTGTGTGAATTTAGAATTGTATCTAAAAGACATCATTTTCAAGTTTTTACATAGTATAATAAAAATATATCTTGTAGTAAATTTGAAAATATAATAATTACTTTGTATTTAATATCTTGTAGTAAATTTGAAAATTTGATGATTCCTTTGTATTTGAATTTATTCATGCATAATGGACATGTGTATTGGAAATATATGGAAGTCATTAATCTCTTTGGTTGATGTTTCAAGTTTTTTTTTTGGCAATGATCCTAATGCAATAGAAACTAATCATGCTCAATCAACTCCTAATGAGTTTCCTCATGAATTTGACATAATAGGAGAAGATGATGACATCATGCACCAATTCATAAACACGTTCTATGACAACATTGAGAAAAATGGATTATTTTAACCTTCCATGGAGTGATAAAATCCACTTACTATTCCATGAAATTGAATCACAAACCATGCCTAAAGGAGACATATGGCCAAGGATTTAAGATATTAACTAAGAAAGGATGTGACATAACTAATGACCATGAAATTCACAAACATTTAGAAAAAATCCTAATTGAAGATACTAAAGGGATAATATATCAAGATCCTTCTCTCTCAACATCTTCTAAGGATACTAATGTCCTTCATAATGACCAAGTAATGTCTAACAAGGATGATAGGATCATCTTAGATCCTCCTCAAAATCTACCTCAATAGGTTTCTCAACCAAGTAAGAAATTTGAGTCTTATAAAGTCAAAGAGTTACTATTTTTGCATACTAAAACAAAAAGTGAACAAAAAAAATGGAACACCTTGTTCATTCAGAATGGGTTACATTGCCACCAAAAACTAGATTCAACAAAGCTAAGAACATGAATAATTGTGCATATCATCGAATTCTTGGGCATAATAATAATGAGTGTTGTGCATTAAAGATAATATTGCATGGTTTTTATCATAATGATGATGATTCTTATGATAAAATAATTCTATAGCAAATACATAATCTTTTCTCTTCCAATGTTATAGTTTTAGGATCATAGTATACTAACTATTACATGTTTTACATTCATTCAAAATCATTCTATATATTGGAAGGATCTCATTGTGACCACTCTCCTAGGCTCATCCTTGTCTTGTAGTTAATGGAGGCAAGGGGTTAGATATCCTTGTCTTATTCTGGCACTTGGTGTTGTCTCTTTGCATAGTTGTATGACTTTTGCATATACTGAACAAGATTGGGATGTAGACGACTTGCAATAGGTTGACTCACATGCACTTTTTTAGTCTTGTCCTTATTTTTATTATGTGATTCCATGTGGATAATGTGATCCCATGTATTTTTCTATTTGATATATCTCTTTATGTCCATTCCTTTATTTGTATCTACATTCTTCTATATGTCGTAAAACTTTATCTTTTTCTTTTGTATTGTGTTTTCCTTTTGGGTATGAAGTAAAGTGTTCAAAAATTTAGGTCTCTTTGATGTTGACCCAAAGTATTTTCCGTGTTTTCAAACTCTATGTGTCATTCTTAATTTTTCCATGAGTTATTTGGGTAATGATGGCATTTTTGAGCTCTATAATATCACTATAGAAAAGACATACTAACCCCAAATCTGTTGATCCCTTATGTGTTTGGAATTTCATTTTGTGGGAAACCCCTTCCTATATTTTTCATAACATAGATTCATTTGGAAACATATGACTTGGAATAGGTCTTTCCAAATAAGCCCTCATATCTTATTTGTTGTTATTATTGATTATTTTCTACTTGAAATTGATTTCTCATAGCATGGTGTTTAGTAATTTCTTTACAGTGAGGGCTACATTGGCATTATTATTTTGTATTTTTCACATTCATTATGTTTCATTGATTAGAAATTTTCTTACTTCTTGAAATTTTTCTTCTTCTTGGTAGTTTCATTGGGTTTGATGTCCTCCAAGAGTGTGACCTTTCTTTGCATATGACTTTCCTCTTAGTTGTGATGGTAGGCATTTCACTCCCTAAGTTCTGAATATTTTATCATAGACTTGTCCTCTCCTTGAGACATTAGGTAGAATGTTCCCCAAAATGAGACCTTTCATGAACTAATTGAAATCCCTTTGAACATGTATATTTTCACTTTTTCATAAGTATTTAGCATAACACATCTTTCTAATCTTGTGAATCTCAAACCATTTTTTATGGACACCAAGCATAACACACTTTTTTTTCCTATGGAGCCTTTTTGTTTATTTATATAGGTTCTTGGCATGATGCAAATTTCTAAGGCTTATGAAGCTTGAAGTTTTTGTTTTGTGGTGCCTTATTAAAACTATTGGAGATATAGCTTTGGTGTGGTATGGGAGCCTAATGAAATTCTCTCATTTTCCACCCTTAGGGAATCACCTAGTGGACACTCGGGGATCCATTAGAGCATGTGATTGTGTGTGTTGTTTTCATAATGGACAATGAGTTCTACTTGTAATTTTTGTTTTCTGAAAATATGATGCATGTTCCACATCGCATTGGATAGTTAAGGCTTGATCCACCCTTTTTATTCTTACCTTTCTTTAAGTATTTGGAATTATATGATTGATAATATTTTCATTACTACATACATATATTTTGATTGTCTACTTTAGTGTGAGTTTTATGCAAGGTCATCCTCTCACTAAACTGTGGGCTAAATGTAGTGTAGAAAAATGTATCCCTTTACATTTTCTCACTTTTTTGGACCCTCCTAGCTAAAATGGACTTAATTGTGCCTTAATTTAGTGTTATAAAATGTATCCCTTTACACATTCACATTTATTTAGGCCTCTCTTAATTAATTGATCTTAATTATTCCTCAATTGGCCCTACAATTCATTTCCAATCCTATTTAATTATATTTTCTGAAAGGGAAACTTGACATTAATTAATGCATTAACATAACAATTTACATTGAGCAATGTGTGTCCTAGGTTTATGGACTTAGGACCCATTTTCCCATGGTCGAATGGGTCCTCCCTAAACACTAGTACTTAAATTTAAATTATTCTTTCATTTGTACTTTAACATATTCAAATTTGTAATTCAATTTGGATTGTGTTATTTGAATTTTGGGAAATTAAGGATACATACCTATAAAAACAAGGTTATTTCACTAATTTTCACCTATATTTTAATAGAGAAAGATTGAATTTTTATGTGACTTCACAGGAGCTAAAGTTTATGATCAAATGCATTAAAAACAACATTTATCATTTTTTTATGACAACATTCAAGATCCAATCATTATTTCAAATTCTTCTTCCATCATGCATGTTTTTGGAGCTACCATTATGATTTAGGCTTCATGATAAATTCAAGCATTCAAAACACTATTTTTAGCAAGATTCTAAGTTTAAGATACATATCCATTGAATCCATTTAATGAAAGTTGCATAATTTCATTCAAGGACTTCCCCAAGGGTTTGTTGAGTGGTGAGATAGCTTTGTTCATTCTTCATTACCTCTTTCATGCTTTTATTCATTTCAATATTTGATTACCAAAGAGGGGTTTGATGAAGGAAAACCCCCATTCACCAAAATAAATAATTTTACCCTATTATCTTGTGTTTGCAGATTTAGGTGGAAGAAATATTGAGGACCTCTTGAAGACAAAATTTGAAGAATTTGACAAAGTTAAAAAATTTGTCAAAATTATTGTCATCTTAAGAAAATCATATACAAAAGTTAGTTTTGACATTTTGATACTTCCACCAAGACAAATTGTGAGCTTTAGATCTATGTCAAAGGATCTTGAAAGTTACAAAAAACCTTAAAAATGGACCCATTCACCCATGGGTGAATGAGTACCAGATAGCCTTTGAAAACTCACTTTGAAAACTCACTTTTTGTGACTAGTAAACACATTTCTACCCTTCTTAGATCTATAATTCAATTTTTGGTTATGTTTATTTTGAGTTTAATATTGTTGTTTTAAATTTAATTTCACAAATTTGGGTTGATTTATTATTTTTAGTTTTTCTTCTGAAAGTGCCTAGTGAACTTGATTCATGTCATTCAACACAAAAAGGAAATCTATGATTCTTAATTAGGGTTGATTCACCTAAGGGTTTTCAATCATTTCTTTGCGAGGATCTCATTTCCTAATGAAATAGAGGAAAATAGGTCCTCTAAGTGGTTCATCAATCCATTTTTGTGAACCCACCCATTTTTCAACATTTCATTTTGTATAGACCTAAAAATTGTCAAATTATAATAAGTCTGGTAATTAATTAAATAAAATTTATTTAATTAAATCTCTAATTCAATCTACATATGAATGAGTTTAAATAATTTATTTATATTGTTCATTTTCTACAATGTTCTATCTTAATTAAATAAGTTTAGTTACTTATTTAATTTAATCACTTTTCCATTTCTCCTTAATTAATTAAATAAGTTATTACAGTTTATTTAATCTAACTATCACATTGCTTTATTTTTAATAAAGTAAATATTCATTTCCAAAATCATGAAATCACTCTTAATCTTCTAAAATCCATCTCACTTATAATTAAATATTTTAATATTTAATTAGAAGTTTCCAAAAACCACATGTCACGTGAAATTAAATAATTTTATTATTTAATTGTTGAATTATATTCAACCACCAAACTAACTCATAACTAAAGACAACAAATGTCAAGTTGTCTTCATTTTTTAGTGAAATGGTTTTGTGGGAAGGAAACCTCTTCCTTCTTTCTCTCTAGCCTCCATCTTTTTCTCCAATTTCTCCATCTCTCACCGTTCATCTTACCAGATAGAATCTCAACCGTTGATATTTGCCAACTAAGCTTTTGCCTCCAAAAATCTTTAAATTGGACCTCTTGGCTCTTTGAAAATATAGAATTATTTGCATAATGCGAGAACTATAGTCAAGTATTCAATAAGTCAATCATCTTAGCATAGCATTCTAGTTTCATTATCTTAACATTATCATATCCATTAGGTGCATATCTACTACCTCATTTCACAATCATTTTGCATAAGAGCTTAGTTTCTTACACTTTTGCATATTTACTCATTCTCTAGGTTGTAATTTGGTTGGGTTTTTGCTTACACAATCTGGAGAGCAAGTATCTTTAAACTAATCCCTAGAGATAGAGGATGATGAGATAGTTTTGAAGAATCTGTTTGGTTTGAAGTGTTTTACTCTTTTATAT
>CM021101.1:529148344-529174894 GCA_007115665.2 Sequoiadendron giganteum
AAATAGAAATTGTGATTTCATTTCATGTTGGTATTGACTTTATTACATAATTGTATTCAATATTTTCTCCATATATTATGTGATTGTATACCCTTTTGCCCATTTTTATTACATTTGTGTGTGATTGGGCCTTGTGACTATCACCTAGTATGGTGGGGTGAGCCTACATGTATCACATGTTCAAGTGGAATGGAACAACTATTAGGGACTAGAGGTTCATGGATCAAGATTAATCATGGTACCATTTTATAACAAGTTGAATTCATGTAATTAGATACTTTCCTTTTATGAAAAATTATAATACTAATGATAATGGACCTCTCATTGAGATGTGATGTAATTTGATAATGGACAAGAGGATTGGCTTAATTATATCTCTTGGTTATTGAACTAAGTATTGATTGATTTATGGTCTTCATTATTGTACTATGTAAAGGCTAAAAGAAACTTGGGAATATTTCAATTGGTGTTTAAAATGAATTTAGTTACCTCATTTCATAGTTGGGTGGCTTGGTACTCTACCCAAGTATTCATGTCTTACCTAGAATTAACTTGAATTTTTGATAATGCAACTAAGTCCACAAGGAAGTCTTGTAGCTAGAGGGGCCGGATTGTTTCATAATTAGGTAAAATGGTCATTAGTGGGTTGGACTAGTTTTGTAAGCTTAAAAGTTCAAAATTTTATTTAACATTGTCAAGGTAGCCTTATCTTGTACTTGTGTGGCCTTGTTACCCATAAAAAAATTAAAAATTAACCCTCTCTACCATATATAGATAGTGGTTTTCTAAGCCTAATGCCACAACCAATAAATTTTCCACCTTTTATCATTTCTATTATGGTTATTTTAGTCATATGAACCTTCAAAACCTAGCCAAATTTTCTCCATCTTAGAACTCGATCTTTTCTCTAGGTTTCAAGGTCACATATATGACAAAAGCATGCAAAAAAAAATCATCATGGTCATAGGGTACTATTATTACCTTAATAAAATTATCAAGCTTCATGAACAAGGACTTGTGTTATCTCCTACATTGTTTTGTGTGTAATATTTTGAACTTGCCAGGTTGTCAACCTATGGTTAGGAATATTTTTCTTATAGTTTTGTGAAGAATAGGAAACATTAAAATCCCTCATGGTTAGTATTTTTAATATTTCCAATATTCATTATAGTATAGGGGGTTTTGAGTGGTTATATTATTCTACTTGTGCAATTCCATGTTGCAATGGGATGGTATGTGTTGACCTAGTGTGCCTAGTTGCACTAATGTTTCTTAAGTGTTATAAAATTCTTTAAAAAAAATATCCCAAGTCTTTTAATCTAATGTTCCATTGGTTCCATGGTGGGGAAATACACTCTCCATAATAGGAACACATGTGTGAATCTATAATGTAAGCATGAGGATAATATATGGTAAATGTAGTACTTTATTTTCATTATACAATAAAATTTATCATCTAAATAGATGGTTTCATTGAAATTACAACTCATAGACAATTGTTAAAAAAAAACATAGGTACCTAAATGTGGGTTCATATCATTTAATAATGTGTGTTTTTACATACAAGGTTCTTAAGATACTTATTTAATCATTTTATCCTTGACTTTTGTCTTCCTTTACTAAAGATTGGTGAGGGTGTCTAAGTTTTCTAGAAATTTCATGTGATTTTTATTTCTCATTGTATACAATTAATAGTTGATTCATTATTTATCTTAGTTTCATTAATTTAATACTTGTATAAGGTAGATCATAGGAATAGAGGAGAAAATATATATAATTTTTGATGAAATTCATGGTTTTCCTCTTCAATGTGAGGATTTTGACCATCTAAATCCTTAATTTTAGTCTTTGAGGCTTCTTTTACATCCTAAGAAAGGATTTTAACATGATTATTGTGGTGGTTTTTGATGATTATATAAAGGTATTAATGCATTCAAGGAATTACGTAATTTAAGATTGCACCAAATTTCATCACATAATTGACATATCTTAGTTCTCATCATCCTAAAACCATTTGTCTATGCTAAAAATGATTTGTATTACTATAAAAAGAATAATTTGAGAGAAATCTAAATTTGTGAACTAGATTTTTATATATTTTATGAATCATAGGGTCAAATCAACTATGCCAACACATCAGGTAGAGTACATAAATGCTAATAGAAATATTAGGTCATTCCTTAAGTCTCCCAACCCTTACAAGATACATTATTCTAAGGTGGTATTTTAACAACCTTGAGAGAAAAAATTATCAATCTATGATAGATAAATTCTCAAACTTCATGACACCTATGAATTTTCTATGTATATCTACAAGTATATTTTGGGACCCTAAATAGTATCCTCTCACATTTTATTCATCTTGTCACCTTTTAACCATACCAAGAATGAATGAATTATGAAAACATCATTTTAGAATAGAGTAATGGTTCCAACAAGAATGTTTTTTGTTCCATGTGTTTTCGAAACAAACCAAATACATATGATAACATGTAAAAGTATCTCAATCCCAATTTAATAATTTTTGACAATTCTGACAATATCCATCTCAAGACTATAGTATTTTTTTGCGCTCTCTAGAAATTTAAATTTCTACAAAATTTTGAGGTTTTTCTTGATGCATTGGTCAAGAGGGGAGGGGGGCTAATAGGATCCACCATCCAAAATAATTGTCTCCAAATATGGTATTGTTTCTAGGTTTGTGGTGTCTCCTTTTGTGGGGTTTGCTACCCATACCCTTGAAAATACCATTGTGTCTCCATATTATAACATGGATTCCTTTTTCTTAGAGGAGGATCATGTTTCTTATGTTGCTAAACTAGTAGGGTTAGTTCACTTTCTATGGCTAAGATGAATGTGGTAAATGTCTCTTTCTCAGTGGAGGTCCCTGAGGAGCTCATGCATGATGCGATTGAGAATCTTAAGCATTTTTTGGTGGGAAAGTTCCTAGCGTTTCGCCTAAACATTCATTGGGTAAGAAAGTGGTCTCTGTTCAGAGTTTAAAATGAAATTTCACTAATAGTGCAATGGATAAAGGTCTATTTATTTTTATCTTTCTAATTCAGGAGGATTTGATTAAGATTCTTATGGGGGGCCTTGGGCATTTGAAAATGGGTTTAATAATTTCCTATCACTTTCTAAATCGAAGCCAAGATTTGACCCTTCAATGGATCTAGATATAGTTGCCTCTACTTGGGTTCACCTTCCTAGGCTTACCTTAAAATTTTGGAATCATGACATTTTTAAGGGAATTGTCGATTCCTTTGGTCATTTACTTGTTGTGCATAAGGTAACCCAATAAAATTCCAAATTATAATTTTCTAGGATTTGTGTTAATGTGGTGGTCAACTAAGTTCTACCTACTTTTTTCTCCCTAAATCTAAAACATTAAAAATAGATTCAAGCTCTTGAGTATGAAAATATGAATATTACAATAAAACATGTAAAAAATTTGGTCATTTTTAAGAAACCTAATTAAGGAGAGCTCAGGACAATAAAAAGAGGATATGGGCTAAAAGAAAATTGTGTATTATGAGCCTAAAGATAAATATTTTTCTCTCAATGCCTCATAGAATCCTTAGGAAAGTGCTCCTAAGGATTTGTTTGAATAGAAACAACTTTCTGAAGAAAAAATTTCTATTATGGATGCCATTAGAGGAGTTCCAACTAAGGAAAATTTTGGAGGGGCTGGTATAGAGGATGTTTATTTAGAAGCCCAAAATAAAAATATCCAAGAGGATTTCCAAGGACTAAATCTTGTGGCTATAGGTGCGAATGGTGATGGTGTTAAGGCTCTTTCCTTAGCTGACCAAAATAAAAATATTCAAGAGGATTCCCAAGGAGTGCATCTTGTGGCTACTGGTGGGAATAGAGTTATTGTTGTTTCTTCTAATGAGTTAGATCAAAAACCTCTAGAGGTTGCCCCAGATAGTGGCTGGAAATGCAAAAGAGGAAGCAATTGAGTGTTTTGATAACAGACACATGGAGGAAAATATCAAGGAATTTGAATCAAGGATAAAATAAACAAGAAATATTAAGAACCACACTAAAGATAAATAAGAATTTCTAGAGGAGGGAGAAATTAATTCTGAAACAAGTTAGGGATAAAATTCCTCTTCTCCTATTTCTACTCCCAGGAAGCAATCCATAGATGGAAATAGCTTGTTGTCATTAAGTCAAAAGGAATGAAAAAATTGAAGGATTCTATGGACCTTTTGTGATTTACCCCCTCTCATAATGAAGGACTTGTTGGTGATGAATGGATTCAAGCTAACAGTAAATCTAAAATGAAGAATAAAGTTGATGTAGGGGGAGGAAATAATGTTGGTAGAACCTCTTAGAATGAGACCAAGAATAAAGAAATTGGTAAATATGTTGTTTCGAGGAAGTAAAAGATACTTGACTCTCTCTCGGGCCCTAAGTCTAAGAAGAAGTAAGGGGGAAAAGGATTCTCTTTATCACAACATCAAGGTAGTGTTCTTTTTTTTGTTTTTCATATTAAGATGATATTGTGGAACATTAGGGGCCTTAATAGTACCTATAAACATTTTCTTAAGACTTGCTTGGTTGATTATAAATTTGATATCTTTTCAATCCAAGAAACTAGAATTAAGGAGGATGCCTTTTCCAATTTTTTTAATAATATTTTGTCTAGAGCTAATTATTTTGTTAGTGATGGTGAAGGTGCATATGGGGGTATTTCCACTCTATGGAAGCCATCAAAATTTATAGGCTCTATTGGATTTTTATGCAAGAATTGTTTTCTCTCAATGGAAGATCTCATAACCTTAGAAAATGGAACTTGATAAATATTTATGCCCCTATTTCTCATCTTGATAGATATTCCCTATGGGAATCGTTACAAAATAATATTGGTAATGACATAGGGGATACTTTTATTCTTGCTAGAGATTTAAATCCTTAGTTATTTCTATCTGAAAAGCATGGAGGTATGGAGGATTTTTTTGATACCATGATGGATCTTGCCAACTTCCTAAACTCTGTTGGTCTCATATATGTCTCTTACAAGGATCCTCATTTACTTGGTTGAGTATGAGATAGGGTAACCATCTTATCAAAGTTAAGCTTGATCATTTTATTATTTCATCTAATTATAATATTCATGATACTATCACATTGTCTTCTCTCCCTAAAACTAGCTCGAATCATAATGCCCCTTTTCTTAGCCATGAATATAATGTTGTTAAAGGGGATTTTTTATTCAAATATAAAATAATATGGACTCATAATCTTGATTTTAAAGTCCTTTTCACCAATTTATTGAGTTAACCTTGAGTTGGAACTTTTGTTTACCATTTGGCTAGAAAATTAAAAAAAGTTAAATAAAATTTAAAAGTTGGAACAAGTTTTATTTTGGGAATATTTTTCACACCAAGAAGTATATTTTAAACAACATAAAACAGGTACAAAAAATGGAGGAAGGTGTAGTGGATGAGGCTAATATATGAAGGAACTAGACCTTAGAGCTCAATGGTTTAAAGTTACCAAGCAGGAAGAGATCTTCTAGAAATAAAAATATAGAATTCAATGGCTCACTAAAGGTGATAGAAACATGAATTTTTTCCATCAATTTACCATGAAAAATATAAGAAGGAATAGAACAAGATATTTTTTAAAATAATATGTTACTAATATTCTTTCAAAAGATGAAATTATTGAAGAGGCACTCTCTTTCTTGTCAAACTTTTAGAATGGTTTTGATCCTACTCTAGAGGAGTTTGAGGATACCCTTCAAGTGATCCCTAATGTGATTATTGATCAAGATTTTAAAGAGATATATAATTTTTTTTCTATCATTGAAGCTAAGAATATATTTTTTCCATTGGTGCTTACAAAGCCTCAAGGCATGATGGGTTCCCTCCTTTTTTTAAGGAAATTTTGGATAGTTTCTCTATTAACCATTTGAATGCAGCACATGATTTCTTCCACTCAGGTAGACTCCTTAATCAACTTAGCTCTACCTTTATTGATCTAATACCCAAGAAGGATGATGTATCCTCCATGCAAGAATTTAAGCCAATAAGTCTTTGTAACAAAACTTATTAAGATATTTTCTAAGGTCATAGTAAATAGAGTAAAATATTTTTTAAATAAACTGATTTTTGAGAATCAAAAAGGTTTTGTTAAAGGGAGACATATTTTGGATGCCGCTATTTCAAATCATGAGGATTTTCATTCTATGGAGCACAATAAGAAACTGGGGATGGCTTTGAAGTTGGACATTGATAAAGCTTGTGATAAATTTTCTTGGCTTTTCCTTATTGCTATGCTTAAATAGTATGGTTTAAAGGTGTAGTGTATAAAAATGTACCCCTTTACATTTTATCACAAGTTAGGGACCTCCTAGTTAAAATGGACTTAAAAGTGCATTAATTTAGTGTTGTAAAGTGTATCCCTATACACTTTCACACTTATTTAGGGCTCACTTAATTAATTGAGCTTAATTATTACTTAATTGGCCTTATAATTCATTTCCAAGCCCATTTAATTAAATTTTCCAAAAGGGAGACTTGACATTAATTAATGCCTAAACATAACATGTTACATTGAGCAATGTGTGTCCTAGGTTTATGGACCTAGGACCCATTCACATATGGAGGAATAGGTCCTCCATAAACCTTAGGAACTAAATTTAAATTATGTTTTTAGTGGTCATTTAACATGTTCAAATATGTAATTCACTTTTGTCTTGTAATATTTGAATTTTTGGAAATTATGGATGCATACATATAAATTCAAGGTTATTTCACTAAGTTTCACCTAGATTTTAAAGAGAGCAAGCTAGAACTTTTATGTGAGTTCAAAAGAGATAAAGTTTATGATCAAAGGCATTCAAGAGAAGATTTATCAGTTTTTTACTACAAAATTCAAGATTCAATCATTATGTCAAAGTCTTATTACATCGTGCGTGTTTTTGGAGCTAACATTCTGATGTAGGTTTCTTGATCAAGTAAAGAATTCAAAGAAAAATTTCAAGCAAGATTCGAAGTTGAAGATCCACATACATTGAAGCCATTTCATGCAAGTTGTAGAATTTCATTCAAGGACTTCTCCAAGCATTTGTTGAGTGATAAAATACTTGTGTTCATTCTTCATTCTCTCTTTCATGCTTTTATTTATTTCAAGATTTGATTACTTAAATGGGGTTTTCCAAATGTAAAACCCCATTCACCAATAACAAACAATGTTTCCCTCTTATCTTATGTTTTCAGATTTAGGTGGAAGAAAGATTGAAGACCTCTTGAAGAGAAAATTTGAAGAATTTGACAAAGCTACAAAATCTGTCAAAATTGTTGTTATCTCATGAAAACTCACCTACAAAAGTTACTTTTGACATTCCTTGACACTACCACCTGTACAAATTAGAAGATTCATATATATGTTAGAGGTTACCAAAATTTTCAAAAAAATCCTAACACTTTACCCATTCACCGATGGTCGCATCAGTCATAGTTAGCCTTTGAAAAATCACTTTTGGTGACTAGTAAACACATTCCTACCCTTCTCAAATTTGTAATTCAATTTCTGGTTCTGCTTATTTTAACTTTAATATTGTTGTTTCAAGTTTAATTTGGCATAATTAAGTTGATTTTCTATATTGAGTTTTTCTCCTAAAAGTTCCTAGTGAACTTGATCCTCATCCTTCAACATGAAAAGGAAATCTATATATTCTCACTGAGGATTGATTCACCTAAGGGTTTTCAATCAATTCTTTTTTAGGATCTCATTTCCTACTGAAATAGAGGAAAGTAGGCCCCCTAAGTGGTTCATCAATCCATTTTGGTACACCCAATGTTTGAGCCTTAGATCTTTCTGATTTTACAATACATTTCATCCTTAGATCTATATTTTACATTCACTTGTATTGTATTGCATTGAATTGAATCTCATCTAGGGTTTCTTAACTTACATTAGTTTTCATCTCATTTATGGTTTTACGATTATATTTTTGCATTCTTAAAAATCTAGAAAATATTAAAATTTCAATCATTTTGCAAATAATTTACATAACATTGCATGATTAGAAACATAAATTACAAAATTAAATCAAATTTTCATTTCAAATTAGAACTCCTAGTTTTTCATTTATCACTATTTTACATTTTGCATTTAGATTTAATTTTATAGAAAAACTGAAACTGCAACCACCTATCTCAGTCCACAATCTAAAAACCATAAGGATAAACTCAAAAATCTCTAAATTCATTTTTCAGAACCTTGAGCTAGGACCCATTTTCCGATAGGCGAATGTGTCCTTGATTAGAGCTTTTTCTTACACTTTTGGGCATTAAAATCTCTACTTTTTCTTTTTTTTCTACTATTTTGAATTTGTTCTAGTTTGTAGAATTTTTTTTATCTCAAATTATTCGTATTAAGCTTCATTTGATAAAATCAATGCACTGTGTGAATTTAGAATTGTATCTAAAAGACATCATTTTCAAGTTTTTACATAGTATAATAAAAATATATCTTGTAGTAAATTTGAAAATATAATAATTACTTTGTATTTAATATCTTGTAGTAAATTTGAAAATTTGATGATTCCTTTGTATTTGAATTTATTCATGCATAATGGACATGTGTATTGGAAATATATGGAAGTCATTAATCTCTTTGGTTGATGTTTCAAGTTTTTTTTTTGGCAATGATCCTAATGCAATAGAAACTAATCATGCTCAATCAACTCCTAATGAGTTTCCTCATGAATTTGACATAATAGGAGAAGATGATGACATCATGCACCAATTCATAAACACGTTCTATGACAACATTGAGAAAAATGGATTATTTTAACCTTCCATGGAGTGATAAAATCCACTTACTATTCCATGAAATTGAATCACAAACCATGCCTAAAGGAGACATATGGCCAAGGATTTAAGATATTAACTAAGAAAGGATGTGACATAACTAATGACCATGAAATTCACAAACATTTAGAAAAAATCCTAATTGAAGATACTAAAGGGATAATATATCAAGATCCTTCTCTCTCAACATCTTCTAAGGATACTAATGTCCTTCATAATGACCAAGTAATGTCTAACAAGGATGATAGGATCATCTTAGATCCTCCTCAAAATCTACCTCAATAGGTTTCTCAACCAAGTAAGAAATTTGAGTCTTATAAAGTCAAAGAGTTACTATTTTTGCATACTAAAACAAAAAGTGAACAAAAAAAATGGAACACCTTGTTCATTCAGAATGGGTTACATTGCCACCAAAAACTAGATTCAACAAAGCTAAGAACATGAATAATTGTGCATATCATCGAATTCTTGGGCATAATAATAATGAGTGTTGTGCATTAAAGATAATATTGCATGGTTTTTATCATAATGATGATGATTCTTATGATAAAATAATTCTATAGCAAATACATAATCTTTTCTCTTCCAATGTTATAGTTTTAGGATCATAGTATACTAACTATTACATGTTTTACATTCATTCAAAATCATTCTATATATTGGAAGGATCTCATTGTGACCACTCTCCTAGGCTCATCCTTGTCTTGTAGTTAATGGAGGCAAGGGGTTAGATATCCTTGTCTTATTCTGGCACTTGGTGTTGTCTCTTTGCATAGTTGTATGACTTTTGCATATACTGAACAAGATTGGGATGTAGACGACTTGCAATAGGTTGACTCACATGCACTTTTTTAGTCTTGTCCTTATTTTTATTATGTGATTCCATGTGGATAATGTGATCCCATGTATTTTTCTATTTGATATATCTCTTTATGTCCATTCCTTTATTTGTATCTACATTCTTCTATATGTCGTAAAACTTTATCTTTTTCTTTTGTATTGTGTTTTCCTTTTGGGTATGAAGTAAAGTGTTCAAAAATTTAGGTCTCTTTGATGTTGACCCAAAGTATTTTCCGTGTTTTCAAACTCTATGTGTCATTCTTAATTTTTCCATGAGTTATTTGGGTAATGATGGCATTTTTGAGCTCTATAATATCACTATAGAAAAGACATACTAACCCCAAATCTGTTGATCCCTTATGTGTTTGGAATTTCATTTTGTGGGAAACCCCTTCCTATATTTTTCATAACATAGATTCATTTGGAAACATATGACTTGGAATAGGTCTTTCCAAATAAGCCCTCATATCTTATTTGTTGTTATTATTGATTATTTTCTACTTGAAATTGATTTCTCATAGCATGGTGTTTAGTAATTTCTTTACAGTGAGGGCTACATTGGCATTATTATTTTGTATTTTTCACATTCATTATGTTTCATTGATTAGAAATTTTCTTACTTCTTGAAATTTTTCTTCTTCTTGGTAGTTTCATTGGGTTTGATGTCCTCCAAGAGTGTGACCTTTCTTTGCATATGACTTTCCTCTTAGTTGTGATGGTAGGCATTTCACTCCCTAAGTTCTGAATATTTTATCATAGACTTGTCCTCTCCTTGAGACATTAGGTAGAATGTTCCCCAAAATGAGACCTTTCATGAACTAATTGAAATCCCTTTGAACATGTATATTTTCACTTTTTCATAAGTATTTAGCATAACACATCTTTCTAATCTTGTGAATCTCAAACCATTTTTTATGGACACCAAGCATAACACACTTTTTTTTCCTATGGAGCCTTTTTGTTTATTTATATAGGTTCTTGGCATGATGCAAATTTCTAAGGCTTATGAAGCTTGAAGTTTTTGTTTTGTGGTGCCTTATTAAAACTATTGGAGATATAGCTTTGGTGTGGTATGGGAGCCTAATGAAATTCTCTCATTTTCCACCCTTAGGGAATCACCTAGTGGACACTCGGGGATCCATTAGAGCATGTGATTGTGTGTGTTGTTTTCATAATGGACAATGAGTTCTACTTGTAATTTTTGTTTTCTGAAAATATGATGCATGTTCCACATCGCATTGGATAGTTAAGGCTTGATCCACCCTTTTTATTCTTACCTTTCTTTAAGTATTTGGAATTATATGATTGATAATATTTTCATTACTACATACATATATTTTGATTGTCTACTTTAGTGTGAGTTTTATGCAAGGTCATCCTCTCACTAAACTGTGGGCTAAATGTAGTGTAGAAAAATGTATCCCTTTACATTTTCTCACTTTTTTGGACCCTCCTAGCTAAAATGGACTTAATTGTGCCTTAATTTAGTGTTATAAAATGTATCCCTTTACACATTCACATTTATTTAGGCCTCTCTTAATTAATTGATCTTAATTATTCCTCAATTGGCCCTACAATTCATTTCCAATCCTATTTAATTATATTTTCTGAAAGGGAAACTTGACATTAATTAATGCATTAACATAACAATTTACATTGAGCAATGTGTGTCCTAGGTTTATGGACTTAGGACCCATTTTCCCATGGTCGAATGGGTCCTCCCTAAACACTAGTACTTAAATTTAAATTATTCTTTCATTTGTACTTTAACATATTCAAATTTGTAATTCAATTTGGATTGTGTTATTTGAATTTTGGGAAATTAAGGATACATACCTATAAAAACAAGGTTATTTCACTAATTTTCACCTATATTTTAATAGAGAAAGATTGAATTTTTATGTGACTTCACAGGAGCTAAAGTTTATGATCAAATGCATTAAAAACAACATTTATCATTTTTTTATGACAACATTCAAGATCCAATCATTATTTCAAATTCTTCTTCCATCATGCATGTTTTTGGAGCTACCATTATGATTTAGGCTTCATGATAAATTCAAGCATTCAAAACACTATTTTTAGCAAGATTCTAAGTTTAAGATACATATCCATTGAATCCATTTAATGAAAGTTGCATAATTTCATTCAAGGACTTCCCCAAGGGTTTGTTGAGTGGTGAGATAGCTTTGTTCATTCTTCATTACCTCTTTCATGCTTTTATTCATTTCAATATTTGATTACCAAAGAGGGGTTTGATGAAGGAAAACCCCCATTCACCAAAATAAATAATTTTACCCTATTATCTTGTGTTTGCAGATTTAGGTGGAAGAAATATTGAGGACCTCTTGAAGACAAAATTTGAAGAATTTGACAAAGTTAAAAAATTTGTCAAAATTATTGTCATCTTAAGAAAATCATATACAAAAGTTAGTTTTGACATTTTGATACTTCCACCAAGACAAATTGTGAGCTTTAGATCTATGTCAAAGGATCTTGAAAGTTACAAAAAACCTTAAAAATGGACCCATTCACCCATGGGTGAATGAGTACCAGATAGCCTTTGAAAACTCACTTTGAAAACTCACTTTTTGTGACTAGTAAACACATTTCTACCCTTCTTAGATCTATAATTCAATTTTTGGTTATGTTTATTTTGAGTTTAATATTGTTGTTTTAAATTTAATTTCACAAATTTGGGTTGATTTATTATTTTTAGTTTTTCTTCTGAAAGTGCCTAGTGAACTTGATTCATGTCATTCAACACAAAAAGGAAATCTATGATTCTTAATTAGGGTTGATTCACCTAAGGGTTTTCAATCATTTCTTTGCGAGGATCTCATTTCCTAATGAAATAGAGGAAAATAGGTCCTCTAAGTGGTTCATCAATCCATTTTTGTGAACCCACCCATTTTTCAACATTTCATTTTGTATAGACCTAAAAATTGTCAAATTATAATAAGTCTGGTAATTAATTAAATAAAATTTATTTAATTAAATCTCTAATTCAATCTACATATGAATGAGTTTAAATAATTTATTTATATTGTTCATTTTCTACAATGTTCTATCTTAATTAAATAAGTTTAGTTACTTATTTAATTTAATCACTTTTCCATTTCTCCTTAATTAATTAAATAAGTTATTACAGTTTATTTAATCTAACTATCACATTGCTTTATTTTTAATAAAGTAAATATTCATTTCCAAAATCATGAAATCACTCTTAATCTTCTAAAATCCATCTCACTTATAATTAAATATTTTAATATTTAATTAGAAGTTTCCAAAAACCACATGTCACGTGAAATTAAATAATTTTATTATTTAATTGTTGAATTATATTCAACCACCAAACTAACTCATAACTAAAGACAACAAATGTCAAGTTGTCTTCATTTTTTAGTGAAATGGTTTTGTGGGAAGGAAACCTCTTCCTTCTTTCTCTCTAGCCTCCATCTTTTTCTCCAATTTCTCCATCTCTCACCGTTCATCTTACCAGATAGAATCTCAACCGTTGATATTTGCCAACTAAGCTTTTGCCTCCAAAAATCTTTAAATTGGACCTCTTGGCTCTTTGAAAATATAGAATTATTTGCATAATGCGAGAACTATAGTCAAGTATTCAATAAGTCAATCATCTTAGCATAGCATTCTAGTTTCATTATCTTAACATTATCATATCCATTAGGTGCATATCTACTACCTCATTTCACAATCATTTTGCATAAGAGCTTAGTTTCTTACACTTTTGCATATTTACTCATTCTCTAGGTTGTAATTTGGTTGGGTTTTTGCTTACACAATCTGGAGAGCAAGTATCTTTAAACTAATCCCTAGAGATAGAGGATGATGAGATAGTTTTGAAGAATCTGTTTGGTTTGAAGTGTTTTACTCTTTTATATTCTTTGATATAATATTTCATTGGTGTGTTATTGAGTTTAATAGTTGACATTATTTCACACACATATTTGGCACCCACCATGGGGCTCGAGCCCCATTTTTAATACTTTTCTGATAGGTTATGACTGGAGACACAGATTAGTGCATGCAAAACCTGTTTTAATGCATTTGAATATTATTTTGGCACATCTGATAGTTCTTCTAGTGCATTTGAAGAATTTTTTGGTGTATCTGATAGTTCTTCTAGTGCATTTGAAGATTTTTTTGGCGCATCTAATAGTTCTTCTACCGCATTTGAAGACTTTTTTGGCACATATGATTATTCTTTTAGTGCATCTAAGAACTTTTTTAGTGCATATGACTGATCTTGTAGCACATATGAATGGTCCTGTAACACATATGACTATTCCTACAACACATATGACCTCTATTCTAGTGGATCTTTAATTTGTATAATTGATATCTAGATCTAATGCGACTGCGACTGTGACTAGTGGTTTGATTGTTGTATTTGGATTAAAATGAACCAATCCTAGGGTAGCCATTTGAATTAAAATAAACCAATCCTAAGGTAGTCATCATACATTTATATCTCAGTTAAAATGAACATCATGTATTTTGTGAACCAATATCTTCACTTTGAATAAGTAATCATCATTTGGGCTTTAAAACTAAATATTGTTTGTTGTGATTATATGGTGATAGGCCTATTCTCTCCCCTTTACTGGGTGATCAGAATGTCAAACTCATATTTTTATTTCATGCAATTTTTTTCTTTATTAAATCCTTTTTAGAAGGACTACCATAGTGGGAAAAAGTACTCACCCTATGGGAATGACCTAAGTGGGAGCAACTAAAGCCAAGTTTTCCAACCCACTATAATCAAAAGTGAGTTGTTGATGAAAATCCACTTAATGGTAGTGTGTATATGATAGTCATCCTCAAATCCTTTTTTTCTAAAGGTAGGGAGACCTCTCGGGGGAATTTATCATTGCCACACCTAATGAAAACCCTTACTAAACACCTCAAGAATAGTTTCCAACTTGTTAGTTTCCAAACATCCTAAAATTCACTGTGCAAGGGGAGGGAAGAATCTACCCCCAAGACACTCACCATATAACCACCAAGGATCCTTGGCCATTGCATTCCACTTTGGTTAAGACCTATAAAAGATAAAAACATGGGTGCCCTCTAGGGGTGACAAGGTTGTGTGAGTCGACACAGTTCGAAGATGTGGGTTGTGGTCTTAACGATGACCTTTTGACCTTAAGAGTGAGTCTTCTTGAAGTGTCTTATTGTTCAAATACCAGTGAAAATAAAAGAAAGGATCATGCTCAATCCCTGAACATACACTAAATATTATAGATTCTAGGACTTAAAAACAATAATTTTATAGTTTCTTGTATTTTCAAAACATTAATTTAGATAAGATCATCTAGAAAACATAAGAATTTGACAAATCAAACTGTTATATTTATATTGATCATTTTATGTTAAGCGATTGGAAATCAATAACATTTGTCAAGAAATCCCTTACTAAAAGAATCAATAAACCAAAGAAGAAATGCTACAAGAAACTTTTGAAAAGGAGATGCTTCTTGTACCAAAGTAGGAAGGTCTTGCTTGACTATCAAACTTTCATCCATAGATAGCATGACTTTGATAGAGGATATGTTGATGATTTTTCTTTAGAGCCTTTATATTCAAAAGCTTATTATCAATGAAGAGCTCTTTCACAAAGGCATAATCATAGTCAAACCATTCATCATTCTTACATTCCACAACTAGCAATACAATAATCCAACCATCCAAATCAATTGTTGTAGTAAAGAAAAACTTGGAAACATTAGGCTTTTTGCAAAACCATCATTTTTCAAACTAAGATAAAAACATCTTAAGGTGCATCAATTTCAAATCAATTTATTATTTTTAGTTTAAATTCCATAACAAGATCTAGCATCCTTCATCCAGGGAAACAAATCTGAAAATTAGAAATTCCTTAGTCATATCAATAGGATCCATCATCCTATTTGACTAAGGCATCAATTATCTAAAAAATTGCACTCCCATTTATGATCTAAGTTTAGTAAAATTTTTGATACAAACATATGCATATTTCCAAAAGGTCCTGAAAATAAAGAAAAGAAGATGAAAGAGAGAACTCACTTTGCAACATGGGTGATAGGGAAGAAAATCCTTTTCATAGGCTCCGTACACATGTAAATAGTTCAAATGATGAAATAACCGATGAAATGCATAAAGAAGCTGAACAAGATCCACATTTTCACATAGCTATGGACAAGATCTTAGGGTGAAATAATGAAATATACTTTCTTTTATTGGCAAACCAAGGCGCCAAATTTCCCTCTGACTATGATACATATAACATCAAAGCAGAACCTGAAAACAATGAAAATCCCTTAAATGATCTTAGTGCTCTTACCCAACAAATAAGAGCACTACAAGGGAAAATCAAGGAAATATAAGGGGGCTCAACTAAGAAGTATGCTTTGGAGGATATTTTTCCATATCATTTTGGGTGGGAAATCCATGGAATGGCTTTATAAAATCACTCCACCCATGAAGACATTTGAGGATTTGATCAACAAATTTATATCCCAATACTCCAATAACATTCAACATCAAATAACTATGCTTGATCTATGCAAAGAAAATAAAAATAATAGAGAACCCTTCATTAGGGTAATTGCAAGAAGTTGATTCCATGAAATGCAAAATTTTTTGCCTTATCCAAAAAAATGAAATCACCATTGCAAAGATGGGATCCCATTTTTTAATAAACGTGATCCCGTTTAGGTTCAGGATCTTGAGCCTAAAATAAAAAAATGAGATCCCGTATTTTAAAAAATGAGATCCTGTATTTTAAAAAAGGGGATTTCATTTAAAACAAGATCTTGTTTACAACGGGATCCCGTTTTTAAACATTTCCAAAATAGGATCCTGTTTTGGAAATTTCCATTTTTGGCAACTTTTCAAAAGGGGATCCTGTTTTGAAAATTTTTCATTTTTGAAACTGTCCATTCATGAAAAAATTTCAAAACGAGAACGGGATCCCATTTTGTAAAAGCATAAAAAATGGTTTTTTAATAAATTTTTAAAAATTTCAAATTAGCTTTGCTTTGTGGTCGGGTTTTTGCCTCAGATTTTGCTTTAGGAAAAGCATTGGGAGTCCAAACCTAGGCCTTCAACTTGGTTTAACCTACAAGTTGAAGGTTTTAACAATTTCACAGAAAAATACTGAGTTTGGACATATAGCTGACGACTTTTTTGTAGAATTTTTTGACAAAAGTAAAACCCATTTTAGATGAGACAATGTTGATTCCAAATATGTACTTTTTTTTTACAATTAGATTATTTTTTCTATTTTTCAATTAATTTCTGATGAAATTGGTCCATAAACTTTAAATATCAGAGTTTTTACTATTTTAATAACTTTTGATCAACATAACATTTTAACAAACGGATTGCACAAGGACAAACTTTAGACAATTTCTTTTCAATTTATTTATTTTTTGGCAAAAAATGATAATTTTAGGTCATATTATGGATGTCGTACATGACAATGTTTCTAAACAACAAATATGCCTGATAAAAAATTAACAAAAAAAAATTCAATAAAAAATTACAAAAAAATATCCAGAACAAGCTTTAGCGAATCACAAATCTTTTCCCAAAAAGGATTTAGAAAAGTATAATAATTTAAGTCAAAATATGGATGTCATACACATGCATGGTATGGTAAAAAAAATGACTTTTAAATAGTGATTTTTACAAAATCATATTGAAACTCAATTTGTCCAATCTGGGTATTGAAATAAATTACATATTTGGAAACTAGACTATGAATACTACATTTTATGATCGATTACTTGTTTGAAGATTTCATCTCTAATTGCTTCAAATTTTAAGGTCAAATGTGTCAAACTCTTAAAATCAGGGAAAACACTTCAACTTTTTGGCCAAAAAGTTGACTCAACTTCCTGCCAGGACCCATCACATTCCTACAAAGATAGAAAATATTATTCGCATGATATTCTCATCCAGTTCCTAAAAAGGGAAAGATGGATATCTTCATTAACATTCTTGATCAAGAAATGAGTTATAGTCTCAACCTTCATTGTCCTCCACATTTTGAGAAGTTGATTGAGAATTAATCACTATTGAAGGAGCCTTATTCAAGAGAGGAGTGATAAAAATTTATGAAGATAATCCAAACTTCTCCAATCATAACAACAATAATGATAAATCAAGATTTTGGACTAGAAACAAGAATGTTGTCAATGATGGTGTGGTAGATGCAAACAATGTGACAACAAAACCATCCATCTTCAATCTATCAAGTACCCCACATAATAAAACCAATCAAGGAAATTCAACTAATCAATGAAATTTGACCAATCAGAACAATAGCAATAATCAAGGTAACTTCAAAAATAATCTTGAAAACACTCAAAATGCAAATCCACCCAAGTCACATTTTTTTCAAATCGACAGAGTTTCACTCCTTTGAGCTAATCTCTTGAGTCAGATTTCAAAGAGATTCTTGATAAAAATGCCATCACTTTACCACCTCAAAGATATTATGATCCACGAGTCAAACCACCATCATGGAAAGAGTTGTATTACTATGACTACCATAGATGCAAGGGACATAAGACACATAATTGTCAAGGATTTAAAAATTTAGTCCAAGATTTTATAGAAAATGGCACAATAACTAATGAAGGACATCATGCAAATAAAGATCATCAAGAATTTAAGGACCCTCTTCCAAAATATCAGAAAGGAGAATCTTCAAATGACAAGGGAAAAGTGTAAACCATGTCTATGATAACATAATAAACCACATTTACATAGATGACCAATAGGTTAATGTTATCAAGGTCAAGGAAAAGTAGGAATATCAACAAGTCAATGTGACAATGAGGGGACAAGCTAAACTTATCTTAAAAGGGAGCTCATCCAAAAATATTGTCTCTCCTCCAAGTCAATATAATTTAGTCGATCAATTGTAGAAAACATAACCCCAAATCTCTATCTTATAGCTTCTCAAGACATCCCCAACACATAAAGACATTTTAGAGAAGGCTCTTATCAACACAATTTTATCCACCAATTTGGATATTAACAAGTTTCAAGCCATGGTGGGACACTTTTCCTCACCTACTTTCCTATCATTTTCCAAAAAATATGATGCCTCCATGTCTCATCCACACAACTCCTTGCTTTATCTAGAAGTCATGATCCATAAAACTTGAATTAGGAATGTCTTAATAGATGGAGGAGTTGGATTGAATATTTGTACTTTAAAGCTGGTCCGTGCCTTAGGATTTTTTGAAGATTCTGTTGATCCAAGAAGGAAGATAACAATTAAAGCATATGATGATGAAGAGAAATCTTCCAAGGGTATTATTGTGTTGCCTATAAAAGTGGGACCTATTCTGAAAAATACTTCCTACCAAGTTTTGGATCGAGACCTTCCTTACACCATAATTTTGGGTGATCCTTGATTCCATGAGTGTATCTGATGGTGAAAACCTTTCAAAGGAACTAGAGGATGAGAAAATTGACACTCTCCTAGAACACTACCAAAAGAGATCTTCTATTTTGATCGAGCCAATGGAAGCAATCAACACAGACACTACTGAACAACCAAAGATCCTACAAATTGATGCTTCATTAACAAAGGAAAAGATACCAAAGTTCACAGAATTCTTGAAAGCCAATCAAATCAACTTTTCTTGGTCATATGGGGATATGCTTGAACTAGATCCTAATATCTGTTGTGCAGTTTTTGCACACACACCCCACTGAATGTGGGGACCCTCTTTCTTTTCGCTTTTTGGTGTTTTGACCCTTTCTTTCGGGGGTTTTTGCCTACTTGGGTATGTTTCTTAATGACCATTTTTCCAATTGAAGTTGCATTCTTTTGAACTATATTGAAAATCTGAAGTTTTTGGCTTTATCTCAGGTTTTTCACTGTTTTCGAGAAAATCTGCTTGGGCCGGATTCTCTCGGTTCTTTCTTATTGTCTGAAATTTATCTTTTACACTATTTTCAGGAAAGTTCGCACATCCCGCATTTCCCTAAAATCAGTAGCAATGTCGAATCCCCAAAATCCACGGTGATGTCGAATCCCTGGAAGTTCTTTGTGACTGCACCTATCTTGTCGAATGCATTAATGGCATTTATGCGGAGATCTTTTGGTTTTGATATATCGATTCTTTGAGGAGTAATTGATCATTTTGAGTTGTGCATTTTCTATCATTTGAGCTTGCATGTTGAGGTTCTTGGTGTTTGCTAGATAGTTAGATTTTTGAGGTCATTTGGGTTACGCGTTTGCATTTCTTGCACGTGGCTATATTCTGTTTACACGGAGCGGTTGTATCTCAAATTCACAAGCGTCAACCTTCACATTTCCATGGTATGTAGATATGCCCTATTTTCTATTGATTTCAATGGCTTTTCTTTGTTTTCTTGGGGATTCCTCCGTTGGTTTCCTGGTTTCCTAGATGCGCGTTATCATCATGCATTTTGGGGTTTCATTAGTACACCAGTTCATTTTTGTCAATTGAATGTTTATGCTTGGTCTGGTGTTGGGTCTTATTTGGGCCTTGGGTTGATGTGGTTTCAAGTTTTCCATTTTGATGTATGAACAGGTCGTATGTGATTTCATGGCAGACATTTAGGGTTCCCAACCTAGGGCATGGCCGTTTCTTCTTGAAATTACTGAGAAAGGAGTCACTGGTTCATGTTTTATTCATTAAGGTCCTAGGTTGGGTTGCTTTCAGATTTTCGGCTTGGATTCGAAGTGGTTCAAATTTCTTTGATAAAGTACAAGGGACGTAGACAGGTTTGGTTTTTCGAGGTCTTCACAGAATTTCACTTCCTCCAAATTTCCTCGAACTTTCTATCTCTTTTTCTTTTTTCACTTTCTACCGAATTTCATTTGGTTTCACCAAAATCCATTTCATCCGGATTTTCCCAAAGTCCGCGGTTCGGTCGTTTTACCGATGTTGAGCTTTGATATTGTTATATCTAGATTTTGCCAAAATTCGTTCCATTCGGATTTTCCCGAATAGTCTGTGTCCCCTCGTTTCTCTTGAGTTAGTTGTAACTGTTGTTGATTTTGCCAGAATCCATCTCCGGTGGATTCTTTTGGGTGTTTTGGAGAAATGTTGAAATTGATAGTTAGGGATTATGGGTTTCTTGGTAATACATTTGATTAACTTAAAGAGCTTATGCTAAGTATTCTTAATACTTTTCCTTGGTTGAGTTGGAGATTCAAATGATGTTTTCAGATTTTGTCTGTTTGGTTCACTGGAATTTGCCTGGTCCGGTTTTTCCCGAAAATCCTTCCCAGTGCAAAATATGCGAGGGGAGCTAAATCTTAAATCTTGAGATAATGATCTCTTGCACTTATTTCTTCTTATAAATCTAATTGTGGTTATTCTTATGTGCTTACAGGCTGGATCAGGACAAAATGTTGCTAGTCGAGGAAAGGGAAAGGCAACTGACCTTGGTGCAGAGGCTTCTACCATCTCGAATGCAAAAAAGGTTAAATTTAGATATGAGGAGCAGAGTTCCTGAGAGTAAGATGACTTCAATTTGGTCAAGAATTACGGACACTAATGTTGGCATGTGGGATTATGAGGAATTCAAGGCTGAGATGATAGCACCTAACCTCCCTTTATTGTCAAGGAGAATGGTGGACTCCAGATTGGCCCATGTGGCAGGCTTTCCTTCTACAGTGCAATGTTATGAGTTGGTGCTAGAGTGTGCCAGGGATTATGATAGGGGTACAGAGAGGATTATTGGCCCTCAAGGTAGGATTCTTGTAGGATTCAGTCCAGTGTCTATTGCTACAACCTTTGACATGCCTGATAGGTCCCATGTGGTAGCCTTTGACAAAGATGGGGCTAAGAAATGTTATGAGGAAAACATTGTTAAATCTCAACAGGTGATTAACTCTTGGCTGGAAAAGCCTAAATCTCATTTCTCTAAGTTGCCTAAGTAACTATTCAGACTGAATTTCAAGAGGGAATACTATAATGTTATCACCCTTCTCAATAGATTGGTAGGATTGAAGAGTGCAGAGGTCTTTGAGACTTGGATGTTCGATGTGATTGCTAGAATGGAGCAAGGATTTGACTATCACTGGGTAGGTACCATTAGTGTTGTGATTCATGAATAGTTATGTAGTGTCTTGTAGACCAAGACTCTCACTATGACCTCATATATAGTATATTCATTGGCCAGACTTCATCCATATAAGGGATTGAGCACTAGGGGTATTTTTGGATAGGATGCCATCTATGAGGTATATCCATAGTTGCACTTGATTGGTGGAAGCTGCCGGAGGTCGAATGGTGCCTTCACTATGTGCATTACTAGATTGCTGCAGGGTGCAGAACATGTAAGAATCTCGGAGAAGGCAAAAGAATTGATAAAGAGGTATGGAGCTTGGTTCATTCAGTTGCCCACCTTTTCATACATTAGAGTTGATGGTTTTCAGAGGGCTCCTTATAGACTCCCTAGATATCCCACTGATCATGTCATGTTATTGGAAGTCACTAGGCAGATTTGTGACTTTGACAATGTAGTAAAGGGAGAAATGCATAAGATAGGTTTTGGGAATGATTTCCCTTTGAAGATAGGGATGGGAAAATTTTGTGCCTCCATTCAGTCTACCCATGCATCGGAGGAGGAGATGGGTACTCTTGGGCTTTCTTTTCATTCTAAGAGAGCAAGGTTTGATATTACTAGTGAAGCTCAGAAGAAGGCCAAAAAAGACTATAGCCATAAGCCTCATATTGAGGATTATTGGGTCAACCTCGCTGATGAGTTTGAGGTGAGGAAGAAGAGGTTTTCCAGACTGCCAGTGAACTTGGTAAGGCTGTATAATGTAAAGGCCATCCCACACTAGGTTGAGGAAGATGGAAATGTGATCAAAGGTCATGTTTATGAGGCAGTAAAAGATAAACCAGTTGGGGAAGTTGATTGGTTGGAAGAAGAAAATACTGATTTGGATCAAGTCATGGCCCCAGTAATTAAGTACACCAAGATGTGGTTGAAGCATAAAATGCTAGAGCTGGAAAGTGAGCGTGTTCCATGCACCTATGAACTAATAGGAGATTTGGATTCCCATTCTACTTCTAAAGGGTCACTTGAGCCAGAACAAAAGGGCAAGGAAAAGATGGATTCTCCTTTCAAAATTCAGGTAAGGGAAGTCCAACCTGAGAAGGTTGTAGAGGTGGCCAAATAGAGAAATCCTGTTGCTAAGAAGAGGAAAGATGCCTCTAAGAAAGAAGTTGAGAGGAATAAGGAAGAGGACGAAGTTGAAAGTGCTCCACCATTGGAAAATAGAAGAATAATTATAACGCTATCACAAAAATGGGAGGAGACTCTTAAGGTTGACAAGGTAATTGAGCCACTAGTGGTAGAGGTGGAGAGTTCGAGGGAAAGGACACAAGTCTACATGAGGAGATCAAGGACTCCTTCTCTAAAGGACACTGCAACAATGGAGAAGGCCTTAGTCAATATTCCTGTTGTGGAACAAGTGGATGTATCTATTTCCTAGGATGTTGATAACCCGCAAGAAGAACCAAAGAAAGGTGAAAGTCCTAAAGGTTTACAAGAAGAAATATTTCAGGAAGGAGACCTCTTTAAGGTAGAGGAAAAAATTGATAAGGTATTGCAGTCTCCCTTGGTGGCATATGCGGAATCGCCTGTAGAGGAGCAAGTGAACAAATCCCCACAACAGGAAGAAGTAGTAACTAAAAGCTTATCACCATCCCGAGTTGTAATAGAAGAACAAGTGCCATAGGAAGGAAATTCAACTGTCGATGTTCCTAGAAGTCCAAGTGTTTAAAATCATGCAACTGATGATCAACAGGAGAAAGAGCTGGATAAGCAAGGTTCAGTACCTGTTGGGTCCACTATTCCAGATTGGCTTGAGAAAGGTTTGAAGAGTAAAATGGTAATAGTGGAGGATGCTCCTGCTAATTGGGATGTCCTTATGGCCAATGTGGAAAAAGGGAAAACTAAAAAGAAAGCAAGGGTTTTATCCTGAATTGAAAGGGATAGATCTGGTAATAGAGTGGCCCATATTGCTACCCCTGCTCCAAACAAAGATAGGGACAATGTGACTACCCAAGATTATAATGTGCATACTATTGATCTAGTACATGCTACCATAGAGCAAGATATCGAAGAGTATGAGGGTTCCGGTGTAGTGATTGTGGGGAGATTGAAGAAGGCAGTACAAACAAGACACAAATTGGAGGGAGAGACTGAGAGACTGAGAAGATACTTGCAAGAGTTAATGAAACCTTTGTAGACTATTGGTTCCTCCTCTTCTGCTGTAGGATTCCTTCCCTAGGAGACAATCTCTGAGTTAGAAAAGATGAAGGGCACCTCACATGCTACAATCACTTGGTTGCAAGGTGTTCAAGCTAAGGGAGATGAGGCCATTAAGGGCATTCTGTCTACTGCAAGGGATGCTACAAGGTTAGTAACATTGCTGAAGACTGTGTTAACTCAAGATAAGGAGGATACTGATCTCCTACTATAGAAGGTTACAACAATTATGGGATTCACCGAGGATGAATTGGTAAGATGTGGGATTCTTCCTCTTCCAAGGGTTTCTGAACCTTGGGAATGGTTTGAAATCTTGCTAATGAGGCAAAAGGCCTTGAAAAAGATCAATAAATAGGAAAAAAAAATTGAGGATGCCCTGACTAATGTGTATGACAAATGCATTTCATTCTTCGAAGTCATGACTAGAAGGAAGAAGTTTTCTCTAAAGCATCTTAGTTTGGAGCAGCTTAGGGAATGGTGGAGAGATGTGTATTCTCTAGTCAGTGAAGGGTCAGTAACTGAGCATCAGCTAGATGATGCAGCAACATACACTGTAGTCATTGATAGATATTTGATCAACAAGCCTAATTGGGATGGTGTGGTTGGACGAGCAAGGGAAGATATCAAGATCCTTGAGAGAAAGACAAGGGTTTTGCATGTGCCATTTGTTGCTGAAATGGATAGGGTCCTATTGGTCGTACGTGATGAGGAAGATAAAGCTAAAGACAAGGATGGGGAATGATTATATAGGGGTACATTAGTATTTTGTGCTTCCCATTTTATTCATACATATTAGGCTGACCTTTTGACACTTTGGTGATTTTTGGGATGAAATTGGTGCTATGGCACATTTCATATGATCGAATTACTCTTTGGGGCCAACCTCTTGTAGGTCATGTTTTATTGTAAAATTATTATTTGGGCTGACCTATCTTGTAGATTCTCTATAAAAGCGGGCATGTCGCCTCATTTGGGTAGTAGATAGGAGATTAAAAAATAGAGATAAAAGGATAGGTAGATCAGGAGAGTAGCTAAGTGATATTAGAGAAAGTTAGGGTTTATTTTCCAGGCAAATGTTGTAATAGAAAAACTAGAATTGTTGCTACTTTCGGATGATCTAATATAAGAGGGATATTGTGTTTGGTATCTATCTTTGAAATCTCATCTGGCATGGTTCTTGTTATTCCATCTTTCAAATTGCTATGTTTATAGTCAAATGATTTGATAATGCTTAGGGTTTCATGTTTGGAATGTTTGAAGCGATCTCTAGTCCATACTTTTTGCAATTAGCTGATTGTTAGCTACTTTGCAAAGTTAGCCTGGACTTATATCTGTGCTTAGTTCAATTGTGAAAGTTTATTCATCTCAATTGTTGTAAGGTTGACTGAATAAATGTTCATAATTTAAAAATATTTCAATACCTTATAAGATTGTACTATTTTTGTGGAGTTGCAGATTCATCTGGGTCAAGCAGAAAATAGATTATGAGAGATTGGTCCATTTTAAGCATCCTATCCTTTGGCATTTTCAATCTTAGGATTAAAAGTATTTTTAAGATTATCTCTGAAACCTTATCTTTTGTTATTTCTTTATTCCCTGATTTGCATCAAGTTTTGAAGGTATCAATTTATTGCTTACATTTGATAAGTTTGAAGTCCAGCTCTGCTCGTAATAAGGTCCCCTTGTGATTACCACCATTTTCACATTATCTCTGAGTTGTTTCACTGCATTGTCAAGACCTGACGTTAGAGACCTTGGGGTTATCTCTTTTCCCATAGAGATTTTCCTTTCAAGAGAGATAGAGTATCATATTCTGTTTGAGTTGTTGCTGTGCAAAAAAGACCATCAACAATATCATCATGCATCATTTGTCTATAATGTCGGGGGAAAAACCAATAAAGAAAAAACTTAGAAAGATGCATCTACATGTCGCATTATTGGTCAAATAGGAATTGAAGAAACTATTGGATGTAGGGTTCATCTAATTCATTGACTATGCAAAATGGATCTCTTACATTGTACTTGTATCAACACCGAATGGGCGTATCAAAATTTGTATAGATTTTTTTGGAATGTGAATAGTCTAAAAGATAATTTTTCTCTACCTAACATTGACACAATTGTGGACTTGACAGTTGGACATGCCATGTATTTTCAAGATATAATCAGATCAAGATCGTTCCTAAGGATCAAGACAAGACTACTTTCACATGTCCCTGGGGTACTTATTGTTGGAATGTGATGCCATTTGGACTAGAAAATGTAGGTGCAACCTATCAATTAGTTATGACCACTATTTTTTATGACATGATGCATACTTTCATGGAAGATAATGTGGATGATCTATTAGAAAATATTACACAAGATAGGGACATCTAGAAATCCTATCTAAAATATTTGCCAAAATGGAGAAATTCAAGGTTAGATTAAATCCAAAGAAGTATGTCTTTGGGATCAAATCTGGAAAGCTTTTAGGACACATTATTTCAGAAAAGGAAATAGAGTTTGATCCATCAAAATTCTAAGCCATCATGGATATTCCACCGCCAAGAAATATCCATCAACTTTGATCCCTACAAGGAAAATTACAAGCTAT
>CM021101.1:529179844-529358493 GCA_007115665.2 Sequoiadendron giganteum
GGAAGCATGCCTTAAGAAACCAGGTAGGAAGAAGAAATACCCCACTACAGTTCATGTGGTGGGACAACTCACTAACATCATGATTGGGAAAGTGACCATCCCTAAGTACAGTGACCCAAAGAGTCTTGTGGTACAATATGTTATAAATAGGATGCAAATAAAGAATTCTCTTATTGTTTTGGGAGCAACAATAAATGTTATTAACAAGGACATCCTGCAACTACTAAATATTGTAGGTATGAGACCTACTCCTACTATCCTATAGCTTCCTGATAGCTCTATTGTTAAGCTTGATGGTATAGTGGAAGATCTAGTGGTAACTCTAGCCTCTTGCAAGTACCGAACAAATTTTATGATTTTTTCTCCCAAAGACACACTAGGCGAGTACCCCATTATTCTTAGAAGACTATAGTTAGCAACAACATATTATTATATTGGATTCCAAATAGGAGACATGACCATTTTAGATGGGAAAATCACCAAAAATCTTGTTCTCTACCCTCTCGCTCAACCATCCCATGTTAAGGATGATTCAGTATGGCCACATGTTGGTGAAGAGGTCGAGGAAATTAATTTTATGGCACAACTTATGATGTTAGGCAGAGGTCCTTTCCTATAGCTTCAAGATGAATACGAGGTATTGTCTAACATAATTTATAACCATTATAAAGTAAAGGAGACATCATCCTCTCATTATGTCAATATAGTGAAGACACTCCTTCACACTCATCTTGCAATTGTTCATCCTGCAACCACTCTTCTCGTAGCCATTCTTTTTGAAAGTGCCTTTCTTCTAGCCAAATTTCCTCCAACAAAAGGTATGTTCCACACATTACTGCCACATTAAATCAAGGTACCAAGCATTAGTGAAGTAGATATGGTTGAGTTAACTACACAAGTGCAAGTGTTAGAAGAGAAATATTTGAATATCAATAGTAAATTGAGTGAAGAACAACAGTTGTCATTAGAAAACTTGCTAAGGGCCCACCAAAATGCATTTTCATGGGATTATCATGATATGAAGGGATTGGATCCTAAAATTTTCACTCATAGGATATATAAGAGATGATTGTACACTAGTAAGATAGCCAAAAAGAAGAATTAACCCTGCATTGAGAGAAATTGTAAAAGGAGAACCACAAAAATTGCTTGATGCTAGATTTATCTACCACAATTTAGATAGCCAATGGGTGTCCCCATTGGTGATTGTACCCAAAAAAAGAGGGAATTGGTGAGTTTGTATTGATTATAGGGAACTCAAATCTACCACCAAAAAATACCATTTTTTCTTGCCATTCATAGATCAAGTTCTGGAGTCACTTGTAGGAAAGCAATACTTTTATTTTCTTGATCTATTTATTGGCTATAACCAGATCGAAATTGCACTAGAGGACTAGGATAAGACAAAATTTACCTATCCATGGGGAGCCTATGCCGACTCAGTACTTCCATTTGGCTTATGCAATGCACCAACTTTTCAGAAGGAAGTCATTAGCATATTTTTTCAGACATTTCTCATGATTGGATGGAAATTTATATTGATTATTTCATTACTTATGGTGTTGATTTCAATGAAGCACTGGAATATCTTAAAAGAGTCCTATAGAGATGTGCAAATCACAATCTATATTTAAATAGTGAAAAGTGCTTCATGATTATGTAGGAAGGTGTAGTTATTGGCCACTACATCTCTCACAAAGGAATTCAAGTAGATCCTGCAAAGATTCAGTTAATTACCAATCTGCCTATTCTTGCAAAACAAAAAGATGTCAGGAGTTTCTTAGGACATGCAAGTTAGTATAGGAGGTTCATCAAGGACTTCAACAAAATGGAAGTACCATTGTAGAATATCCTAACTATAGATGTAGAGTTCCAATGGACAAAAGGTTGTGATAGGGCATTTTTTGACTTGAAAGAAGTTTTGACTCATGATCCTACACTCAAGGGACCTAATTAGGAGTTTCTTTTTCACATCCATATTGATGCATCAAACTATTCTATAGGAGCAGTCCTAGGACATAAAGAAGGATCTATTGAAAACACCATTTACTTTGCTAGAAAAAATTTGCAAGGAGATGAATTCAACTATATAATGACAAAAAAAGAAATGTTAGCTTTAAAAAAATTCAGACATTACATAACCAGCTACCAAATATTTGTGCACATCGATCATGGAACTATTAGATACCTCATGAATAATCCTCTAATTTTAGGGAGGCTAGCAATATGGCTACTGCTAATGCAAGAGTTTGATATAACCATTGTGGATAAACTAGGGGAAGCCAATGTTATTATAATTTTTCTTTCAAGGTTGACCACATCAGAAGACAATCAAGTCATAGATAATTTTTTTCCTAATGAGCCCTTATTTTTCATTAGTGTGCAAACACCCTCGTATGCTAACATAGCTAACTATCTAGTCACAGGGAGAGTTCCTCATCACTTCTATCTAAATGAGAGGAGAGCACTCATTGAAAAATATTTTCCTTTGTCATGGATTGCTAGATGTTTGTTCTACACTAGACCCAATGAGGTCATGAGGAGATATGTGAGAGAAGATGAGACATTTTATATTTCGCATACATTTCATAGTGAACCCTATGGAGGAAATTTTTTGACCAATAGGACATCAATGAATATTATATTATTGGCCAACACTTCACAAGGATGTAGGGAGATATACAAGGAAGTGTGAAAGATGCCAAAGGATGGGCTAACCAACAAAATTTGATGAAATGCCACTTTGTCCTCAAGTAGTAATCAATCCATTTCGTAAGTGGGGCCTAGATTTTGTAGGACCCATTGATCCTACATCAAAAGGTAAATCATATATTTTAGTATGCATTGATTATGTAACTAAATGTGTAGAAGTTAAATCCATGAAGCATGCACGAGATAATAAGGTTGCAAAATTTTTGTATGAAGAAATTTTCACATGGTATAGAGTTCCAAGAGAGATAGTGACCGATCAAGGGACTCAATTCACTTAAACCCTTATTACAATACTGGTCAATGAGTACAACATTAGGCATAGGAATTCTACTCCTTATCACCCCCAGGCCAATGGCCAAGTTGAGGTGAAAAACAAAGAAATTGAAGCTATTCTGACCAAAACAATGGCTATCCATAAAAATGATTGGGAAAGAAGGTTACCAGAAGTTATTTGGGCTTATAGAACCACCTAGAAAACAAATACAAGATTCACTTCATTTGAGTTTTTATATGGAAATTCAACCATGATTCCCATTGAATTTGAGCATAAGACTCTCAGAACTGTAGTAGAATTGGGAATGGATATTTCTAAAGCACAAAAAGATAGAATCATGCAATTGAATGCTTTGGATGAGATGAGGAAGAAAGCCTTGTATAACAAAAATATAATGTAGAATCAATGAATAAGAAGTTTCAGCCTGGAGATTGGGCACTACTCTATGACTCAAGATATCAGGATAACATAGGAAAATTGTAGACAAGATGGCTCAGACCTTATGAGGTGGCTGAATTATTTTCCAATGGAGCTATTCAACTTACTACCATTGACCATGTTAGGTTTAAGCTATTGGTGAATGGTCATCGCTTGAAATTGTATCACAAGCCAACTTCTAAGGAAGATTTCTTGTATAAATTTACTCAACATGCAACACCCAAAATTCATGCAGCCAAAGGAAGTGGACCTAGTGTCCCTTCTTCCAGATAATTAAGGTATGTCACTTGTCATAATAAAGATTCCCACTTTTTAGGGGTCCATTTCTTCACCCATTCACCCATTCGTTCCACCTTTCTCTCTCTTCCACCTCACCACCATCATTTAATTTCACTTCATTTCACTCCACCTCATTCCACTCCACTTTCATTAATTTCTCAACATATTTCTTTAAAATGAAAGGTACTTTATCCATGATCTTTGCAATAAATATTCCATGAATTCAAGTATGTGTGCATTAATTGTTATATCTTAATTATCTTCTAGTGCATTTATTTAATTTCTATAAAATAATATGGACATTTGCATAGCATGTCATCATCTCCTGCCCCTGTAAAATAATCCTTTCACCTCACATGTGAGGAGAAATGTGAAATTTTAGGTTGGGGGGAACATGGCAATGCCATGTCTGCATATATGTCTAAATTGATTCACATCAACAAGATTTAAGTGATTAAAAAAAAATGAATTTCAAAATGACGGCTCGTATGTGCAAAATGTGAATCCTCCACCACCATTTTCCTTAATCATAGCCTGAATTTATTAATAATTTATTTCCTTAATCGTTCCTGTCACAATCCTAAGTGAAAAGGTAAGATTCAAATGATACAAGCATTGGAAATTCAATAGAGTTGCATGAAGGAAAAGTTTGGTTTCCAAATAAGAATTGGAGGAAGAAAATATTTGTAGAGTAATTGTTTGATTGTAGACAATGGGAGGTGGGTTTATTTGAAACAAACCCATAGTTTATGATGTTTTATTACAAGATGTGCCTTTCCTAGCTGATTTTAGAAACTGTGGATGGCTAGACTATTTTCTAAAGCTGGATGGTTTCGATGAAGGTTTTCCATTAGAATTTTCCCATACATTTTTTGAAGGAAGGGCCATAGTAAAAGGGATGGAAATCACACCTATGAAGAAATAATTGTAGAAGTTATGAGGTTACCTACTAATAGAAAATATTACCCTATAACTAGATATTCCAGGTTGGCTAGGGCCAAATTCATATAACCTAATGATCCTCCATTGAGCATAGACAAGCAAGGAGCGAAGATGACTTCTCTACTCGAGCTTTGGAAGGAGGTTGTGGTCTATGTTGTCAATTATATCACTTGCAAAGGTCGCTAATCAAATTTACATTCCGTGCATTTTAAGCTTCTCAACCAAATGAGGCATGAAAGGAGAATGAATGTGCCCAATGTCTTGTATCACCTTCTTTTGATCATGGCAGCGAAAAACTAGAAAGGTAGGGAGAATTCTATTTTCTGCCATTGCCTAATTAAATTATTAGTTGAAAAATATCTAACTCATGTGTCTAATATTTCTTGGGAATATTTTTTTAGAACTGATAAAATTAGACCAAAGCATTTGCAACCTTGGGTTTTTCCCCAACCTCATAGGGTTGGAAGGAGAAGGAGCAATGTTGGGACCACTACTGGTACCTCAACTTCTGACGCGAGCCCTAGTGGAAACCCTCTTGCAGTCACACAAGCTATTGAAATTAGCTCTTTTGAGGTAGAGAATTTTGATAATGAGGGTTCCTCTCTTCACTCCAATGATGATAACCCTCTTGGAACATTAATAAAAACTAGGGCACAAAAGAGGAAGGTAAAACTAAAAGAAGGAAAAGCTAAAAATAAAATGATAGAAAAGGAAGTGCCAAGCTCTAGGAAATGGAAATTTGACACTGTTCTTCCTACAAGAAAGGAAAAATGAAGAAACCCTCCAAAAAAATCAAATTTAGCTAGGCCAACCATTAGGGTATCTATCGAGGGAAGCCCTAAACCTAGAAAGTCACCGCAGGAGGATACAAAATCTCCAATGGAGCATGCAAATGAAAAGGAAAAGGATGTGTTTGAAGAAGAAAAAAATTTAACACTGGCTGATCTTGTGAATATTGTAGAGCAAGTTGAAAGCTAGGAATGTGAAGGAAATCAATAACTCCTACAACAAGATTTCATGTAGCATGAGAAAGAACAAGAAAAAATAGGCCCTGCAAATTGAAACTGAAGAACAAGGCTTGGAACCCCTACAACCAAAATTGGATAAGCAAGAAGAAGCCCTACAAATAGTACTCCACCAAGGGCAAGCACAAGTGCCAGGTGAAATAATAGTAGGAGTACATAGGACCTCTAATTTTTCAATGAACATAGTAATTCTAAATTTATGGAAGGAAATACAAAGAAGAGAAGAAGAATGGAAAGCAGAAAAACATAGGCTAAAGAAGGAAATTGAATACAAAAATGAGGAAATTGAAGATGAGATTGCAAAAATTGTTGTTTTAAATAAGAAGCTATATGACATGAAAAATTTAGTGCCACATAAATATAGAGCTCCTCCAAGGGTATATGCCTTGTATTTAAAATAAAATCATCTTTCTTTCAAGTTTGCAAAGATTGTTTCAGGTTTGAACCCATGAATTGAAACCCCTACTCAATTTTTCAATGATTTTTGGATTGCTCCCCTTGAGATGAAAAATATGTTGTGTGAATTTTATTTACGTAATTTTTCTATAACCAAATATCAAGATTGGAATCCACTGCTATATGTTGGGGATGTCCAATTATAGGCATTCATGTCCTAGATACAAAATGAAGTAAGTTGGGGAAAGTATTACAGGAAATACAATCAAGTTGAATCCAACATTCCCTTTCCCATTAGGGCTGAGTCTAGACATCTAGGAGATATGTTTAAGGATTGACAGAAAATCTTATACCGGCTAAGCTATAGTTGCAGGATCCTTCTTGAGAGAGAGGCAACATACAAAGAGTATGAAGAGATGAAAAGAACCACACGAGATTTTTTGATGGGATACCTCTCACAAAGATGGATTACCCTATTTGATGATTTGAAGCAAGAAAAGTCTCATTCCACACATAACTATGCTGCAACACTCAAAATAATTGATAAGTATATTTAGCTCAGAAGAACAAAAGGGAAATTCTGGCTTCCAATAATTTTTCAGCCTCCTATTGTTCTGTGGCCAGTGCCAAATTGCAGGTTTTATAGATATGACATTGTTGATGAAAGGAAAAGATGGACCAGGCTAGAAATACAACAAGAGTTATATTGGGATCCTAGCTTAGGTATAATAAACGTAGATGTGGGACAACTTGTAGTTGCGAACTTTAGGGCATTGACCAAACAAAATCTCAAGTCTTATTTTGTTTGAGGACAAACAAGATGTTAGGTTGGGGGGGAAATGATGAGTCTAGTTTATGGAATAATTATTCATAGGATTTTTGTCCATTTCTTGTAGTTACATAAGACTTTGATGGTTGAGAGTTTATCTTTCATAATATTTCCTTAAAACCATAGACCTTGGACATGAATTGATTTTCATAAGCTTTCAAAATAATATAAATATGCTATATAGATTGTTTGTGTTAACATTACATGTGATTAATGAATGTCACTCTATGATGATTATGGATATGAAATTTTTGTGCATTATAATTTTGTCATGTAGATGATTTGAGACTTGCAATTCAAGAAGATCACATCAGCTAGACATGTGCTATACCGGTCAACAAGGTGGTTATTGAAGACTCTTGGTGGCTGGAGATTCCTCGTGCTTCAAATCATAACCACCTTGTTATTTTTTCATATGGCTTCTAGTGTTTTGATTGATGGAAACCTAAGTCAAGCATCTGATCTATAGTTTAGTTTTGGTTCATCCCGACAAAACAAAATGAAGAACAAAGCATCCAATTAAAGGAAAAGATGTTGATCTGAATACCTCAATAGACTATTATTTTGAGTTATGGATCTCTAAGGAAGGTTTGTTGATGTTTGTATTACCTTATTCAAGAAGTATATTGATGTGAATTCACTGATGTATGATCTAAGAGATCCACTACATTAATATTTTGGGTTATCTATGTTAGAAGGCTGACTTTGAAAAATTAGTAGTTGCGAATATCTATGAAGTAATTGGTCAAACACTTTTTTGCTCAATCATGTTTATTTGGGTCCTCTCTATGTCTTAAATTAGTTTGGAGGATGTGCATAAAGAATTAGTGGTGGATTTAGCCAACAGTTGAAAGACATTTCATGCTTTGTGTAAGCCAACATATGAATGATTAAATCCTTAATAGAGAATATATTAATGAGATCAGTAGTATCATTTTCATATAGAGAATGTGTAGTATGCGGAGTATATGAGTGAGTAGTGTAAAATTCAGTAGGATAGTGGTATGAATTCATTTGTGCATAAATTTTTGATGCAAATTACAAAGCCGAGTAGAGTGAAGAGAAAAATTGTATAGAAGGTATAGAATTTGATCCATGAGCCTAATCGAAACTATAACTTGGCATAAGTAGATGCTACTACTTCACTTCAACCCTTCAAATGCTTTTAATATAAAATTTTGTAAGGTAGTGAGCCTTTATATTGAGCAGTGAGATCTAGGAAGTTTTCCTGAATGGAATACATTCCCTTATGTAAAAATTATATTTGAGTACACAAATTGTGGATTAACCTCCACCGTTTTTTTTCACCTAATAGGGTTTCCATGAAAAAATACTTGTGTTATGGTGTTGTGGATGATTAATTTGTGTGTTTTCATCTTTCTTTGAGTTAATTCTAAAATGGTTTATATATTAGATTGATAATGTTCACATTTTCAGAACACTGATTCACCCTCTCCCTCTGAGTGTTCCCTTGAGTCCAACAAATAGTATCAGAGCTAGTGGTTCCTCAAAATAAGTCTAGCAGCTTGAGGTGGATCTTGGAATATAATGGACTTTGGTAATCTTTAGTAATAGCTTGTGGTGGCACTTGATGAACTTGATCAGTCTAAAGCAGAAGTCTAGGAATTGAATACAAATCTTAAGGATGTTGAGAAATTCATTCAGTCATTGAAATATCAGATTGTTAAATAAAAGGAAAAGAGAAAAGATCGATAACATGGATGATGCTCACTTGAATCAAGCCTTGAAGGAAATAACTATAGAATGTGAAAATATTTCCAAGGACAATGCTACCCTAAAGCATGAAATAGAATCCATAGTGATGAGGCTAACTAAGGAAATTAAAGAAAGAAAGAATAATGAGGAGAGTCTTTCCCAATCCTTATAAGAAAGATCAGATGAATGCATAAGAGAAAATGGAGAATTCATTCAGTTAGAGAGTAAATTACAACAATCCAAAAACAATGAAGAAGGACTTGAAAAACAACTTATTATTCTCAAGGATGAACTTACTACTTTAAATGAATACAAAGAGAAGTTTAAGATTAGTTATATTAAGCTTGGTGAGCTGACTCAAGGACATAAGAATGATAAAGAAAAAAGAGGTCTTGGATATGAGAAAGGAGAAAGTTTTGGATCTAGACAAAGAAATTCTAGGCAAGGAAATCAAATGAACAAAGGTGTCTCGTAAGACAACCTAATGATCAAAAGTTTAATGGATATTGTTTTTATTGTAATAAATTTGATCATATGGCTGTTGAGTGTAGAAGTAAAATTAAATAAAGAAATCCATCATTCTCTAGTCATTGTTTCAATTGCAAAAAAATTGTTCATAAATCAATTGAATGTAGAACTGTGTCAAAATACTCTATCAATAGAAGAAAAGTTGAATGATCTACTAGAGGAAGATCTGGGCATATTGGTAATCAATGCAGATCAAGAAGAAATCAATGGAATGATTGGTTTGGACAAGGAAATATTATGTGTTACAATTGCATCATATACGATCACATTGCAAGATTCTGCAGAAACAAAAATGTGAATAAGAGAGATTTGGTATGCAAAGGCATTAATACACAGAAAAAATGATAAAGGAAAGGGAAAAATGATTATAGATGAAATGAGAGATCATATGAAGAAGACATGGCTAAAGAAGAATGAATCTAATGCTGGAAATGACTCTGCACTAGAACCTGCTTCCAGTAATTCCTCTGAAAATTTAATTTCAAGCCATTAGCCTAGGGGGAGTTGTTCAAGAAAATATTTCCTCCCCTATCCATAGTTGGTACCATAATGTGAAGGATGGTAAAAAAGGTGTATTAATGATTCAAAAAGGTTCTTGGAAAACTTTCACAAGAGAATTCAAAGAATCGTAGGTCCATAGAAGAATGTTTCTCTCATTGTCCGAGAAAATAGAGTATCCAGAAAACCTAGGGCAAACACATTTATTGCAAGTGTGCGAACTATAAAAGTCAAGTTGGAACCCTAATTTGTCACTTTACATTGAAGGAGAAAAGAAGGAGAGAACTCAATAGAAGAATTTAGAAGCAATGAAATTGATTTGTTGAAGATTCTCAAAACTCATCATGTATTTTAGTTCTTTTTGGATTTTCCATATAATTCAGTGTGAGGTCGATAAACGTAAAATACGAAAGGAAGAACGAAAAAAATCGAAGGGTCAATCATTTTGGATGAGTACAACAGGGAAAATATTAGGTCCATGATAAATCTATTGTTACCCAATGAATTGAAGCCATTGAAAGAATCCAAACACAAGAATTTGGATATTTGGAATGAGTTTCCATACTTTGAGAATGTGGAAGTCATTAAATTCATCTTGAGAAAATTGCATGATGACACCTTGATTCTAGACAAACCTTACATCACTTCAAAGGAAGTAATTGAGAATTTGACTAGATTATGTAAAGTCAGGGACATACCAAGAAATAAATCCATCTAGAATAAAGAATTTGAAACCCTAACTAGAACAATTGGAGATCAAAGGGCACTGATAATTTTGACAATCAAGAACCGTGTTACAAAGTACATTGCGCACAAAATTTTATATAAAGTCTTTTTTCAGAAATAGAGAATGAGAAACTTTAGCTAGTGCAATTTATATCTCTCTCAAGATGATAATGGAAGGTCAATACTTTGACTTATATGGACTACTAAAGGATCAATTGATGGAGAATGTTAAATTAACAAAAGAGATAGGTTACCCTTTTAGGTTTGGTACTCTAATTATATGTTTAGTAATGTATTTCTTGAATTGTTTGGAAAAAATCAACAATATGGTGTGGAAAGTAAATGATCCAGTATGCAAAACAATATACTTATACTCTAGGAGCTTGGCTAATTGGGATCAAGAATTTGAAAATTTATTTAAGATTTTGCATGGAAAGTGTGGTTTGGTCAATATTTCTCTTTCAATAAGAACACTTGAAGTTGGTTCCTCTTTTAATGGCATGGAGAAAAAGAAACTGTTGAATATAGCCCTCTAAAATGCAAGATTACTAGAATTGAAGGAAAAGGAAAGGAAAGGGAAATTGTGGATATCCAAATAAAGAATCTAATGAAGAAACTGAGGATCCATAGGGAAATGAACAAGAATTAGCCGAATCAAAACCAAAAAAAGAAATTTTAGAAGCAAGTGAGGAAGAAGATGACCTGACAAAGGAGAAGCTTCAATATCTTATTCACAAGGAAGGTGGAATGCAAATAATTACCAAATTATGGTCTATCTGACCATCATATGATTAGGATATGATGCTAAGTGTTCTAAGCACTCATATTATGCATAGTCAAATCAAACTGAAAATTTTCTAGAATATTTTACTTGAAGAAATGATTGAATGTATAAAAGAAACAATGAACTCTGAATCTCAAGACAAAGGAGAAGGTGAATTTATCTCACATTTGAAGGGATAGTTCAAGCTATCACTCACCAAGTTGAAAAATAAAATGAATTAGTTGAGGAAATGTATAAGTACAACTAATAAAATCTATAAATATTGCATCCATTGGCCTCATGCAGTTGGAAAATACAAAGAGAAATTGGAGCAGATTGAAACAAAATTTAATGGGATTGGAAAAATCTTTGATATGTTTCAAGACCAGGATGGTAAAATCAAGAAGAGAATTCAAGAGCTACAGTTTGAGCACACAAATTTTAGTTTACTAAAAAAACACTTGTGGACACTTTTTGAAAAGTGAAGGATCCAATCGAATGCAAACTAGAATAGATGGTTGAGATACTAAGGATAGGTGAAAATATAGAGGAAGAAATTATAATTCCAGAATCTCTCACTGAGATTTTCAACATGACATCCAAGAAAAATAACATGATTATAATCATTGTGATCACAATAGATGCTTGGAATAAATTCCTTCTAGAAATGAAGGTGAATCATAAGATAACTTTCTAACTCAAATAGCAGTTGGTATTTTCCAAAATTTTGAATCAGTTTTGAAGTTTTTTGGAGATTGAACACATGTTTTGTCATTAAATTGTTGGCATATGGTTCCTATGTTTTTTCATTGATGTCAAAGGGGGAGAGAGAGCAATGAAGTTTGGCAGCGTACTCATAATTCTGACACTTAATCATTTTTCACTAAGTGTTTCCATCAATGCCGAAGGGGGAGATTGTTGGCATATGGATTCTAGTGTTGTCATTGATGGAAACCTAAGTCAAGCATCCACACTACACTTTAGTTTTGGTTCATATCGACAAAAGAAAATGAAGAACATATCATCCGGTTAAAGGAAAAGATGTCGATCTGAATACCTCAACAAACTTTTATTTTCAGTTGTGGATCTCTAAGGAAGGTTTTTTGATGTTTTTATTACCTTATTAAAGAAGTATATTGATGCACATTCACTAGTGTATTATCTAAGAGATCAATTGCATTAATCTTTTGGGTTATCTGTGTTAGAAGGCCGACTTGGCAAAATTAGTAGTTGCAAATATCTAAGAAGTAATTGGTCGAATAATTTTATGATTGATCATGTTTATTTGGGTCATCTTTATTTCTTAACCGAATTTCAAGGATGCACATGAAAAATTAGTGGTGGATTTAGGTGACAGTTGAAAGGAATTTCATGTTTTGTGTAAGCTAACATATGAATGATTAAATCCTTGATAGCGGATAGATATGAGATTTGTAGTATCATTTTCATATAGTGAATGTGTAGTATGCAAAGTATATAAGTGAGTAGTGCAAAATTCAGTAGGATAGTGGTCTAAATTCATCTATGTATAAATTTATGATGTGAATTACAAAGTAGAGGAGAGCAAAGAGAACAATTAGATAGAAGGTCCAAAATCTGATCCATGAGCTCAATCGAAACTATAACTTGGAATAAGTAGATTCTACTACTTTAGGTCAACCCTTTAGATGGTTTTAATCTAAAATTTTGTAAGGAAATGAGACTTTATATTGAGTAGTGAGCTCTAGGCAATGTGCCTGAATGCAAGTGCATTCCCTTTTGTAAAACTTATATTTGAGTACTCAAATTGTGGATTAACCTCCACCGTGGCTTTTCCCCTAATAGGGTTTCCATGCAAAATCCTTTTGTTATGGTGTTGTGGATGATTACTTTGTGTGTTTGCATGTTTCTTTGGTTTAATGCTGAAATGGTTTAAATATCAGATTGATAATATTCACATTTGTAGAGCACTAATTCACCCCCCTTCTTAGTGTTCCCTTGAGTCCAACAGTTATGGTATTAAATGTTGTTGATCATGTGTTGTTGTTACTATTGTGTCCGATTTGAGTTAAGTAAATTGTGCCTAATAGGTTTTGTGCATGCATAGCCACCCCTTCTCTTTTACATGCTCTCTCTAATGTGGCATCCTCTGCATTTTCTAGAGTTGACCACCTTGCTAGGTGGTTGAATAAATAAGGGCTTTGATGTTCTTTCTAGATATTGGTTATAATAATTCTTAATTGATGTAATCATACTTTTGAGTTTCTTGGAAATACAACTATGATGATTGTACTCATATTTTTCTTTGAATAAAATGAAGTTATAAGTTCATGCATTTGATTCTATCTTAGTTTTAGGGAATACTTATCCAAGGGGGGCCACTTGGTAAGTGTTTCATCTTGTACCTTATTTTAGTTTAGTTGTTATTTTTTGTTTAGTAATTAGTTAAGAATCTTGTATTGACTATTTTTGTAGCCACTAGAATTCCATAGTGTGACTATTCTTGTAGTCAAAGAAGATAGAGTAGTTTCTTGTTTGTTCACTTAGATCTTCATTTATGTCATGTATTTTAGTTTAATCTAGTTATTGGGTGATGTTCAAAATTTATATTATTTTATTCCAAGCAATTTACTTTTGGCTTTGTGTTTTCTCTTAGTTGTAGGATAGATATGGCTACTTGGATTCCTAGTGCACATATAGTGCTGACCCATTTCAAGTTTACATCCCTGGGTCAATAGTTTAAATGCACCTTCATGATTGAAATGGCTATTCATGTGAGATATCCAATCTTTGAATCACAACTGCAAGGGCTTAGTTGTTAAAATCATTATAGGAGGCCAACATCGATATGGCATTCCCAAATCCATTATCATTGATAATGGGAGACCTTTTAAGAATTAGGATGTCAAATAAATTTGTGAAAGATTCCATATCCAACATAGGTTCTATACACCCTATTATCCATAGATAAATGGCCAAGCAAAGACTTCAAATAAAAGAATCCTAAGACTCTTGAAGAAGACAACAAATGATGTTGGCCATGATTGGCATGTTCAATTGAATCCAACTTTGTGGGCCTATAGAACTAACATTCACACACCAATAGGAGCCACCCCATATGCCTTGGAGTATGGAGCTGAAGCTATCTTTCTATTAGAAGTTGAAATACCCTCCCTTAGAGTTTCACTAAAAGGACTCATAACTGATGAAGACTATAGAGTTTCCCGACTGTAAGAACTAGAACTGATAGATGAGAGATGACAATGTGTACCTCATCACTTGAAAGGTTATCAAAAAATCATGTCCCGTATCTACAATCATTGAGTCAAACCACATACATTTCAAGTGGATGACCTTGTCCTGAAGGAAAACCCCCACAATCAACAAGATAGGGAGAAGAAAGGAAAGCTTGGACCAAATTTGCTTGGTCCATTTATCATTATTGTAGTATATGGTTCTGGAGCTTCTAAACTGTCTACACCTGAAGGGGGCCTTTTTGAAGAACTGATAAATAGAATTCATCTTAAGAAGTTCTATTTCTGAACAAAAAATCATAAAAAGTCCTGAAAAAATCCAAAAACAACATAAAAAGTCTAGAAAAAATCCAAAAACAACATAAAAAGTCTTGAAAAAATCCAAAAACAATAGGAAAAATATAGAAAAAAATCGTCATCAAGGTGAAAACCTGGTAAATAGGCATCCTTTTGACACAATAAATAAATAAATAAAAAGTGCAATAAAAATGAGTGGTTAGATCCGGACAATCAGATGCTATTTGTGAGCAAGTTGGCTCTTCCATCTATTAGTTTATGTCCTTGATCATATCAACATAACCATCATATCAACATCATATATATCCTTCATTTGTGCATCATGGAGGAAAATGTGTTTCATCATGGTTTGGTGACCATTGTACATATCCATAATAATTAGTTGTGTCTAACTGGGAGAAAAATATAGACTCAATCAAGGAAATGAACTTTTGAGCTATCACAATAGATAAATGGAAGTACAACAAACACATCAAACAAAAAAAACACAATGACAAGACAAAATTTGGCAATCAATCATACATGATTGAAACACTTATCAGTAAGAATAACATTAGGTTTCCAAGTCAAAATGGATGGTCTAATCTGAATAATGATTGAAATAATTTAAACAAAGGTTGAATTGTTGTTTTATGGATTTTTGTTATCATAACTCTAGAGAAAATCGATGATGCCCTAGAATAGAGAAGCAAGGAAGGAGTGTGACTTTTCTTTGTCTATTGTCTATGATTTGATCAATATTACTATGTAAATTTTTCATGGGATGTTATCTACAACATATCATTGGTGACATTTCAGAATTTGCATAGGAAAAGGGTTAACTTTTGCCTATTTGTGCAAGCAATACTCAGGTCATCTTGGTTAAATTATACCTGGATTCTTGCATTACCTTTCTATATCAAAAATCATGAAAGTTGTACTCAAGTCATCATCGATGTGAATATCCCCTTTGATTCTTGTACTAACTTCCAACATTTCAAAAGTTCAATGATGATAAACAGGCATAAAATAGATCTCAGAATGCCAATTTTTCATGGTTAAAATAGATTGCATTCATGTCAGTTATACACCTACATTATAGATTCTCCAATGTTGGGAAAACATCAAAGACAACATATCTCTCTAACAAAGGATTGAGTACATTTGACATTATGAAAAAATACATCATCCATTTAAGTTGCATTATCATTTTCATATCATTCATTCAATTAAGTTGCATTATCATTTTCATATCATTCATTCACTTAAGTTGCATTATTATTTTCATATCATTCAATCACTTAAGTTGCATTATCATTTTCATATCTTTCATTCACTTAAGTTGCATTCTCATTTTTTTGTATAATTTAAAGTGTATTATCATTTTTCATATCACGTCATTTATTAAGATTGCATTTTCATATCATCCATACATTTAGAGACATAATCATTTTCCATCACATTATCATTTTCACATTATTCATGCATCCATTAAAAAATAATTTAGAAAGAATTATCACATCATATCATCATCATACATCCATGCATTAGATTATATATGTATGCATAAAAAAATTACAAAATATAGAAAGCATTGTATATAATTTACATCCATCTCATATAGCATTAAAACATCATTCAATCACTATCCATATTATCACATGACATAATCACATCATAAGCATTACATAACACATTACAGTAGAAAGTAAACACATACATCATAGTCATCCACCAAATAAAAATTAATCATACATACATCCATCATAAATGCATCCATCATAGAGAAACATGTAGAGAAGGTGTAGATCGACAATATCCACGGCATCTCATAATATCAAAACTCAATGTTAAATGTACAAGGATATCAAAACAAGGAGAGATACAACATCATAATGTTGCATGAAATATCATAAAAGTGTATATATCAACATCATAAAAAATGGTACATCATCATGGTAAAAATACATCAAGGCACTGTACATCAACAATAACTAGCTGGTGCTACCCCCTGACATTGTTGGTCTCACACAACCCACTCCTCTTGCACCAGATGTACCTGCCTCTGGGGCTCCACCTATAGGCCCTCTCGAAGGTGGATATGTAACACCTCTACTCATACTTTGGGGATGACTCTTAGAGTGGCTCCATGACCTGCTGACAGAATGTGTGTAAGGAACTCGCTACTCGGGAGGTACTTCCTCCTTATATATCAACCTATAGTACCTAGAGTCTTGAGCTACATCTAATGTCTCTACCAACGTATAATTTTTCCAACACTCAAAACCCTCTCTACAATAGCCTCAGCCTATTGGCATTGTTGTCTAGCAGTATCTCTCTCAGTCGTAGTTTGGGCAACCTATACCTATAATTGCACTATCAAAGCCTGAGCCTGTACTAGTTGAACCTATAAGCTCTGTATGGTAGTTTGTAAGGTGGATATTTGTCCCTTATTTGATGGACCTCTTGTGTCGGTCCCACTACCTACAATGGAGCATCTCCTTTGTGGTCTTCTCATCAATTCCAGGGAAACCCTATCATCCCCACCTAGATCTCCATCATTTTCATCACTAGTATCCTCCTCCCACTCTCCTCCATCTCCTCTCTCCTCTACCTCTTCTTGGGTCTCTATGCTCTGCCCCATCTAGTGGTACAAAAGGCTCCTCAAGACTAGATAGTTGTGGTGTTGGATATGTCGTAATATACCGTGTGTAGTCTGCTGTCATACCCTGATCAAGAATATATGCTCTATAGTCCCACATTTGTGCCCCTATACAAAAAAACTCTCTAGCAGCTACATCAAATGAAATATGAGGTCCCCACACTAAAATATCCTACTTTCGACAAGCATAAATGGTTGAACCTTGAGGTATCCCCTATATCTGACCATATTGTTTAAGCACTCGACCCAGCATAAATCTCTCAATAATGAATGGGGTGTAGCTGATCAAGTATCAAGAAACAAAAACATAAGGCATCTCACTAGCATCCTCTGGCCACTGCTTACAATCTTAGTATGGATGCCATGTAACCCTATCCATATCATCAAGAACTCTCTTCCAATAGCCTAATTTTCCTAGCCTCGACTAGACAACAATACTTGCCTATGTAAAATTATATGGTCTCCCAACTCAACCATGTCTATCTCCCACATGCCATGTAAGTGCTATATATTCCCATGCCCAGACCTGGAGTAGATAACATCCAACGGCCATGCTCCTCCCTCCATGGTAAACTATCTGATGTAGCTCATGGTATAAATGGGTGACCACACATGATCCCCAAGCATATCATGTACCCTACATGAGCATTCTCTCGAGCACTCGATCTCGTCCAGTTGCCAATCCCTTTGACCTATGGTTGGGACATAAGAAACCACCAATGAATCCTACTAGTACACAAGGAAATGACACCTAAATCTCAGCCATCTTAGCCCATAGACTATCATATCCAACAATATGATCATCTGCAAAACTCTCCTCAAGGAATTGGTGCCCCCTTGATCTCTAGTGTCATATGTCATAATGTTTTCCATCACTAGAATCCTTAGAATTCGATAGACATCCTTGAGAGTAATTTTCATATCCCTTATAGCCAAGTGGAAGGTGTTTATATCACTATGCCACCTCTCGGTGAGCGTATTCAACAAACCCTTGTTGAGCCTCATCTCTAGTATCTCTAGAAATGAAGTCAACCAACACACATCAATGACATCTTTGTATACCTAAACAAGAAGTGGAATCAAGTTACAGGTCTTCAAGAACCACTGCCAAACCTAAAGAATCCTTAATCTCCCCTATCAATTCAAAACATATAAAATCAAAATTTATGATCAAATCAGAAAAATAAAATCAAATAAAATCATTCAAAGCAATCAATCAAATAAATCAAATCAATCAATATTACTAGTTGTTTTTCAATCATGAGGACAAATTTATCAATCTTACTATTTGTATGATGATAAATTTATCAATTATCCTATCAGTGAGGCTATTTCATCATGATGTCACTTTATCAATCATCTTATCAGCCCTATCAGTTATCATTAGTCAAACATAAGAAAATCACTATTACATGTTGAATCAATCAAAAAACATCACCAATCGAGGAGAAATCATGCAAACTAGCTTAAATTTAGGTATATGCACTACAAAAATGTTCATGTGCTATGAAACTCACATGCACTACTAAACTCATTAGATGCTCTATAGAACTCAATGGGCTACTTAAGTTTCCAAACGTGCTACAAAAAGTTTTATATGCACTATAGAACTATATGCGCTAAAGTGTTTATCATATGCACTATGAAACTTGTCATATATACTACTCTATGTCAAATATGTGAAAAAAATAAATAAAACGTGTTGAAATCATTTCAAATTTTGATGAATCAAATCAAAAGGAGGTTTACACAATACGTACCGGGGGTCCATAATGTCTCAAACACTGGTGTCATCAATCCACTCAAATTTGTGCTATTGGATGGGAGGTACCATGTTTTATCACTCTAGAGCTCAAAATTCACTAAGGTAACAATGCACAAATGATTTCAAAAGTAAATTTTTACCTATTTAAGGGTAAATGGGAGGGTAATTTTATAACATTGTTTTATCCATGGGGAAAAATAGTAGTTATTCATCTTCATATCAATATTTCAATAGCAGTTTCCTTCAAATCATCTTTATTCACCAATGAATCAGATGGCAAAATCAATAACAATTTTCAAAAATCATCAAAAATTTCCAAAAAAACAAAAAAATCACAAAAATCTGAAAAATTCAAAATTTTATTTGATTCATCACCTGAGGGGGCATGCAGGCATCAGTTTTCCAAAATTCACATCTAGGGAATTTTTTTTTTTTAAATTCTTTCAAGCAATGCGTAAAACAGATCACTTCAAAGAAGGGCAAAAATGTATACACCTAAAAATTGTCACATTATAATAAGTCTGGTAATTAATTAAATACAAGTTATTTAATTAAATCTCTAATTCAATCTACATATAAATGAGCTTTAATTTATTTATATTGTTCATTCTCTACATTATTCTATGTTAATTAAATAAGTTTAGCTACTTATTTAATTTAATCACTTTTCCATTTCTTCTTAATTAATTAAATAAGTTTTACAATTTATTTAATTTAATTATCACATTGCTTTATTTTGAATAAAGTAAATATTATTCTTTTTCAAAATCGTAAAATCACTCTTAATCTTCTAAAAACCATCTCACTTATAATTAAATATTTGAATATTTGAATAGAATCTTCTTATCCACATTTCACACATAATTAAATATTTTAATATTTAATTAGAAGTTTCCAAAAACCACATGTGACATGAAATTAAATAATATTATTATTTATTTTTTGAATTATCTTCAATCACCAAACTAACTCATAACTAAAGATGACAAATAGAAAGTTGTCCTCATTATTAAGTGAAATGGTTATGTGGGAACGAAACATCTTCCTACTTTCTCTCTAGCTTCCATATTTTTCTCCAACTTCTCCATCTCTCACCGTTCATCTTACCAAACAAAATCTCAACCGTTGATCTTTCCCAACTAATATTTTGCCTCAAAAAATCTATAAATAGGACCTCTTGGCTCTTTGAAAATCTATAACTATTTGAATAATGTGAGAACTATAGTCAAGTATTCAATTAATCCAACATCTTAGCATAGCATTCTAGTTTCATTATCTTAGCATTATCATATTCATTAAATGCATATCTACTACCTCATTTCACAATCATTTTGCATAGGAGCTTAGTTTCTAACACTTTTTCATATTTACTCATTCTCTAGGTTGTCATTCTGCAGGTCTTTTTCGTACACAATCTAAGAGAAAGTGTAATGCCCTGCCAAGTAACCTTAAAGGAAGTTGCAATTAACATCATAAGCGAACCAATTTTTTTTTATAAAGTGCATTTAACATACACATTCACTTAATAATTAACAACAACCTCTAAGACTACAAGGTTAAAATTACTTAAACCCACACATACATATTACATATAACCATAGCCTTATGAACTTTATGAAATAAACATCATACATCATAAGAATACCACATAACATAATAAGATAATCAACCAAGATACAATCTCATAAACATTATCTTAATCCAATAGTTACATCACTCATTCCCAGAATGAGACACTAGTACAAATGTATTACAATTACATGACTCCACCTCTTACAAAAAAGGGATAAAGTATCATATACAAACTAAACTATTACAATGCAAGAAATTACAACAAGAACTGCGAGCTGTCTATCTAGATGTCTCGCCACCAAGTACTGAAGATAGATAGGGACCCAACGGTTTTCGTGCATGTTCCACCCTACCAATGTGGTACCTAAAGACCCACCCCCCATGCTAGGAGATAGTAACAAAGTAACATGGACAAAGATCTACTACCTCTAACCAAAGGCAGACTCATACTGACTCAAACTAACATAACTAACCAAATGAATTAACAAGTACAACTCATTTACCATACAAGTACGAATCAAGTACAACTCAAGTACAACATAAGTACAAATCAAGTACAATACAAGTACAACTCCAACATCACTGACATAGGTCACATTGCTTCCAGATATAAAGTAGATCAAGTATGTTCAAATAACCATACACATTAAATAATTAACAACAGTTGTCATAGATAGAGTGTCATCGCAAGGTTTGTCATGAGATCTCCTTTGGGCATTCTTCATAGGCTCCGACACAAGTAATCCTGGTGGCCTCAACCGAATCTTGACACTCATATTCACTCATACGGAATCAACTACCTCTTGCAAGGACAAGATAGTTGATCTTGCCATTCCAGGCCTTCTCACTCATCCCAAGTCTTAACAAGCCCTTGTGTCTATGAGTGAGGATTAAATTATCTTGATTAGTGTGAACTGCATCCTAATCATCTAAGTACATTAATTTAATTATCACTTGATTAACTCACTTTTGAAGGTTCCCCGGTTTACCACTTTGGGCTCCGGCCCCTATCAAAAGCCACTCTTCTAATGGACAATGCACTCACAACCAATCACCAAAGGAAACACAAGTGCATACAAACTAGGCATCATAACCACTCCAACACAAGGAGGATACAAATAATAGAACTCACTCCAAACATCTTGGAGGCAACAAACACATAGTCCACTCCTTTCATAAGAGGCAACAAGATGAAACCACATAACAAGGTCACTCCATACAAGGAGACACGGATCTCATAAGCCGCTCCTAAACCAAGGAGGTGCAAACATACTCGTTCATGAAAACCGGGAAAACTGAAAAGACGCCATGCACTACCCAAGGGAAAACAACTGGTTGGCATAAAAATTCAACAACCCTTATCGTCTAAGTTCTGCTGGAAGACTTATAATTTAGGACTAACACTAAATCCCAAAACCAACAATGCGATTTGATGACATAGCAACAAAACATTCAAGTCATCAATCAAATCTAATATTTGGATTTCTTAAATCCATACTCGTTCAATAGGTAGTGTTGACAAAGTCAAAGACACGATAACTAGATTATCTAAAATAATTATAACCCCTATTTCCCTTTTCATTATTGGAAATCTAAAACAATTAAACTTACTTCCCTTTACTGAATACAAAGAATTAAATCCTTTAAGATAATCATGAGGAAGATACTACTTTTGGATATACTAAATCCATATCTCTTTGATAATCCAATCACAATTATTCAATTAATCTAAATAAAAATTAATAAATAACATAATTGATTGTCTCATTAATAAAACAACTTCTTAATTTACTTTTAAATCGACACAAATCCATGCAAATAAACTCTTTCTATTTCCTAACCAAATCTTACATCTATTCAATTTTCTATTTGAAACATTCAATCACTTTAATATAATAACATATTGTTTCTCTATCCATTTTCCATATACACTAATCAATCCATTTTTTAAATCTCTATTCAATAATATATTGCATGCATCTCATTAAAATAAAATACGATAATGAATTTTACACTTAATATATATATATATATGTTTCATATTATATAGACACCAAATATATATATATTAATAAATGTAATTACATATATTCTTTAATATTCCATTCACAATGACTAGATTACTATATGAAACTAAATAAAACATAATAACTATTTTCCTTTTTCAATATAGTTAGTTCCTAAATTTACTTCTAATGCAACCTAACACTATTGCAAACAATCTTTTCAATTTCTTATCTGGAGTCTATGTCTCTTCAACTATCCATTAAAAAACATGCAATTTCATCAATGTATAAAAATATCTTTTGGCTTATCTGTTTGACTACGCATTCATATTGTTTCTAATTAAATCTCATTAATTAAAACAAACACAAATATTTCTATAATTCTTCAATATATTTAAATATTTTTTTTCTTATCAATTTTGACCATACATTCAAAACTTATCTTTTAAATTATTCATGCAAAGCTAAATTACACACACTTAAATAAAACAAAGTAAATACTGATTGAAAATACTCATGGATATATATATACATCTCCATATATTTTCTTCAATCATATTAACAAAATAAACATTTCCTTTTAAATCAAGTAATTACTTCTATTAAAAAAAATATCTTTCTCTATATATTTTCTACACATACTAATCATTTCTTTTAGAACACTAATAATACCCAATTTGCAACAACATAACAAAATAATATAAAATATTATTTATTCTCTCAAATGGATATATACCTTCAATATATATATACTAAATATAAATTAATATATTTAAATATATTTATTCATTAACATATCTTCTATTCTTTACAGAATATCAAATTGTTTAATTCAAAATAAAATATCTCTTATCATCAATTTTTCAAAATATATATATTTTTCCAATTAAATCAAATTAATAATTGAACATTTTACACATGAATTTAAATTCCACAATTAAATTTTAACATGCCATTTTAAAATAAATAATAATTTTTCCATATGTTTATAATTTTAATTCCACTAATCTAATATACAAATTTTATTTAAAATAATATAAATAAATATAATACTTTAATATTATATATTATAATATAAAATATTATTAAATAATATTTTAATATTATAATAACAATACTTAAAATATTAATATTTATAAATATCAATTTATTATTATTTTATTTTCAAAGCAGCCATGGGAAAATAACTTAACAGTAGTCTCATGTTTCAAGCATAACTCAAAAAGTATGATCTGGGTATTTGCGATTTTTTGACAGGATTAATAAAATTTCATAATGCAAAAACCCTCTAAATTTCCAGACAACCCATTTTGTGAAAGTGAAGTTATAGGTGACACAACCAGACCATTTTACCATGAAAATATAACTATACTGCAGATTTTAAAATCTGTTTTTTAATAATAAACAGAAAGTTTCATTTTCTAAAAATATTCTAAATGCATTGTTCAATCTCTTTGTTTGATTTCAATAACAACAAAATTGGTTTCCCCAAATAATTTAAATTCAACTAAGGTTTTCACAATTTTCACTCAAGAATTTTCACAAGCAAAGGCTGTAACTTTGTTTAATTCTTTTCTTCTAATATCAAATTTATTTTCTAAAACAGATTTAACAAACAAATCTTTAATCATTACTATTTTAAAGAAAAACAATCAAGAACAATAAAACACAAAGAGGAAAACCTGGTACAAGAAGCTACAAGAAGAGATGAATTTCTGATGCAAGCTTCCTCCAAAGATTTCCTGAATTTTCTTCAATCCTCTAATGAATCCAATCCAAAATCCAACAAATGCAAACAATATTTCCTTCAATCAATTCTATAATCAAACTTTCTTCAACCCCTTGTGCAATTTTTTCAAAATTTCTTCCTTGCTGTAAAAATGTATTTTTCTAAAAACTTTCTGCCCTAAAATTAAAACATGTATTCTTTATAAATCAACAATACCTAATACAACCCTAATTCACATTACATGCAAATTAGATATTTCAATTTCAAATTTTAATTTCAAATTTCAATTTCAATTTCACTTTCAATTTCAAATTTCAAATTTCAATTTCAATTTCAATTTCACTTTTCGAAAACCCACTTTCAATTTAAAATGCAATTTCAAATAATAAATTAATTTCCAAAGTTGCAACTAATTTCACAAATAAATATTTAATTACAATTTCTAATTTAATTCCCACATGTTGAAATTAAATTCCAAATTTAATTTTAATTCTTTTATTTCCTTTCATTCTCTTGCATCACGTTTAATTAATTAATTTAATTATTTAATAACTAAACTCAACCCCCTTGGATTAAATTTAATTAATTAAATAATTTAAATATAATTAATTAATTTAAATATAAACTTTTATCCACATTGCATTATTTAAATTAAATAACCATCAACATGATTTAAATGCAATTATTCTAAGTATCTATTTCCAAATCAATAATCTTTCAGAATTAAATAATATTAAAACAAGACAAACAATGGCTCGACACACACGACTGATGACCCACTAAGGATAGGGTGTAAACTTGACACATGTTACCTAGCTACTATCTCCCATTCAACTTAACCGTTGGATCGACACGTTCAAACCTATGAAACCAGGCGGAGTCGATGTCATGTACCTGCAATCCTGCAACCAAGTAAACAACATCATATAATATATCCAACATATAATACACACCGTGAAGAAGAAATTATGTTTTTGTAGGGCGCTCGCAAGCAAGTGATGCGAAACCATCCTCTTCACCAATACACTCATCGAAAATGACACTTCCATCATAATTCCAATAATCTCATAATAATATCTCATGTTAACTCTACAACATCATTAATCCATATTGCATGTGCAACAATAATCAGATAACTACATCCCACAATAATAGTTGTCGTTCAATAGTAGCGATCAAAACATCATAACAAAATGTATCCAGAAGCAAGGTAACTGCAACCAAACATAGCATAAAGCAACATGAACAAGAAGCAAAACAGAGGGGTATTACAGAAAATATCTTTAAAATAATTCTTGGAGATAGAGGACAATGAGATGGTTTTGAACAATCTGTTTGGTTTAAAGTGTTTTAATCTCTTATATTTTTTGATATAATGTTTCATTGGTGTGTCATTGAGTTTAATAGTTGACATTCTTTCACACACACATTTTGGTGCATCTGACATTTGAGCATTAGATATTTCTAACGTTGTTGTCTATTTCGGCCCTAGATCTAGATTTTGTATTCATTTTAAATGTAATAAATTAAATTCAATCTCATTTAGGGTTTCTTAACTTGCATTAGTTTGCATCTCATTTAGGGTTTTAGGATTTCATTTTTTCATTCTATAAAATCTATAACATACAAAAAAAAATAGTCTTTTTGAAAATAATTTACATAACATTGCATGATCAAAAACTTAAAATACAAAATTTAATGAAAATTTCATTTCAAATTAGTTCTCCTAGTTTTTCATTTAACACTATTTTACATTTGCATTTAGACTTCATTTTACAAAAAGCTAAAGCTATAACCACCCATCCCAATCCATAATCTAAAAAGCATAAGAATAAACTCAAAACTCTATAAATTCATTTTTCAAAACCCTAAGCTGAGACCCATTCTCCCATGAGTGAATAAGTCCCTAATTAAGAATTTTTCTTTCATTTTTGGGCATTAAAATCTCTATTTATACATTTTTTCTACTGTTTTGAATATTATTACAGTTTGTAGAATTTTGGTTATCTCAAATTACTCATGTTAAGCTTCATTTGATAAAACTAGTGCATTGTTTGAATTCAAAATTGCATCTAAAAGAAATCTTTTATTAGCTTTTCACATAGCATAATAAGAAAATTATCTTGTAGTAAATCTAAAAATCTGAGAATTCCTTTGCATTTCAATCTTTTCTTGCATAATGGACATGTGTATTAGCAATATATGGAAACCATTAATCTCTTTAGTTGATGTTTCAAGTTGTCTTTTTGGCAATGATCCTTATACAATAGAATCTAATAATGCTCAGTCAAGTCGTAATGAATTTCCTCATGAAGTTGATATCATAGGAGAAGATGATGACATCATGCATGAATTCATATACACTTTCCTTGACAACCTTGAGAACAATGCATCATTTTAACCTTCCATGCAATGAAAAAATCCTCTTATTATCTCACAACTTGAGATGATTGGTATTTTACATCCTAAAAATTGAATCACAAACCAAGCCTAAACCTCTAGCAATGAGTGAACCTAGATCCTCTAATCAATTGCATACTCATCCATCCTAGGTTCATAAAGTGAAAAGCACACCCATCAAGCTCGAAGAAAATTATGGCAAAGGAATTAATATCTTAACTAAGCAAGGATCTGACATAACTAATGAGAATGAAATTCATTAAATTTTATAAAAAAATGCCAATTGAAGATACTAAAGGACAAGGATATCAATATCCCTCTCCCTTATCATCTTCTAAGGATAAAAATGTGCTTCATAATGACCAAGTAATGTCTATCAAGGATGATAGAATCATCTTAGGTGCTCCTCCTCATAATATACCTCAACAAGTTGCTCAACCAAAAAATAAATCCAAGCCTTACAAAGTCAAAGTGTTACCATTTTTGCATACTAAAAAAAAATGAACAAAAAATGGAACATGTTGTTCATTTAGGATGGGTTACATTGCCACCAAAAACTATAGTCAGAAAACCTAAGAACATGAATTATTGTGCATATCATAGAATTATTGGGCATAGTACTGATGAGTTTCATAAATTAAAAATAATATTGCATGATTTTTATCATAATTATGATGATTCTTATGAAAACTTAATTGCAGATCATTTTCTATATTGCAAGGAGGTCATTCTCACCACTCACCTCGGCTCATCCTTTTCTTGCACTTAGTCGAGGAAAGGGATTAGATAGCCTTATCCTTATTTGACACTTGATGTTGTCCCTTTGGCTAGTTGTCTTCCTTTTGCATATACTAAACAATATTGGGATGCAAATTACCTACTATATGTTGAATCATATGTGCCTTACTAGCCATGTCTTTATTTTTCTTATGTGATTGCATGTGTGTAATGTGATCCCTGATATATTTTGTTTGATGTATCTTTTCATGTTCATTCCTCTATTTGTATCTACATTCTTCTATATGTTGTAAACCTTTATCTTCTCTTTGGTCTTGTTTTTTCATTTTATTGATGACACAACATGTCGAGAAATTTAGGTATCTTCCATGTTGACCCAAAGAATTTTCTTTGTTTTTGATCTCTATGAGTCATTCTTCTTATTCCATGAGTTATTTGGGAAATTATTGCATTTATGAGTTTTATAATATCATTGTAGAAAATACATACTCACCCCAAATCTATGGATCCCTTATGTTTTTGGGATTTCATTTTGGGGAAAACCATTCCTATCTTTTTCATGATGTAGGTTCATTTAAAAACATATGACTTGGCATATATATTTCAAAATAAGCTCTCATGTCTTCTTTATTGTTAGCATTGATTATTTTCTACTTTAAAGGAGTTTCTCATAGCATGGTGTTTAGTAATTACTTTAAAGTGGGGGCATACATTGTCATTATTATTTTAAATTTTAACATTCCCTATGTTTCATTGAGTGGTTTTCTTACTTCTTTCAATGTTTCTTCTTCATGGTGGTTTCATTGTGTTTGATGTCCTCTAACAATGTGACATTTCTTGGCATGTGACTTTCTTCGAGACTTTTCCTCTCTTGGAGACATTAGGTAGAATGTTCCCAAAGTTGAGACCTTGCATGAACTAAGTGAAATCCAATTGAACATGTATATTTATATTTTATTCATAACACACTTTTCTTTCCTATGGAGCCTTTTTTTTTTCATAGGTTCTTGGCATAATATAGAATTCTAAGGCTTATGAAGCCTAAAGTTTGTGTTTTGTGGAGGCTTATTAAATTTATTAGAGATATAGTTTTTGTATGGTATGGGAGCCTAATAATATTATCTCATTTTCCACCCTTGGGCGTTCACCTAGTTGACAACCAAGGTTCCATTTTCCCATATGAGTGCATGTCATTTGCATAGTGGAAAATTAGTCTTACTCAAATGTTTTTGAACAAAAATCTAAGGCGTGTTTGACATCACATTGGATAGTTGAGGTTTGATCCACCCATTTTATTTTAAACTTTATTTGATTCTTTGGAATTGTATGATTGGGTATTTTTTCATTTCTACATACATATATTTTTTCTATCTTCTTTAATGTGAGTTTAATGCAAGGTTGTCCTCTCACTAAAGTGGGGACTAAACTTATTATAGAAAAATGTATCTCTTTACATTTTCTCACTTGTTTTGGCCCTCCTAGTTTAAATGGACTTAATTTTTCCTTAATTTAGTGTTGTAAAGTCTATCCCTTTACACTTTCACACTTGTTTAGGCCTCCCTTAATTAATTGATCTTAATTATGCCTTATTTGGCCCTATAATTCATTTCCAATCCCATTTAACTACATTCTCTGAAAGGGAAACCCGACATTAATTAATGCCTAAAATTAAGACTTTACATTGAGAAATGTGTGTCATAGGTTTATAGAACTGGAACCAATTCACCCATGGGAAAATCGGTCCTCCCTAAACCTTAGGACCTGCATTTAAATTATGTTTTTGATAGTATTTTAACATATTCAAATATGTAATTCAATTTGAGCTTGTGATATTAAAATTTTGTGAACTTAGGGATACATACCTTTAAATGTAATGTTATTTTACTAGGTTTCACCTATATTTCCAAGACAACAAGCTAGAATTTCTATGTGACTTCATAGGAGCTAAAGTTTATGATAAAAGGTATTCAAGAGAAGACTTATCAAATTTTTAATGCAACATTCAAGATCCAATCATCATGTCAATGTCTTCTTGCATCATGAAAGTTTTTGGAGCTACCATTGTGATGTAGGTTTAATGATCAATTCAAGCATTCAAAGAACTATTTCAAGAAAGATTCAAAGTTCAAGATCCACATCCATTGAATCCATATCATGCAAGTTGCATAATTCATTCAAGGACTTCTCCAATAGTTTTTTAAAAGGTAACATAGCTTTTCTCATTCTTCATTCACACTTTCATGCTTTTATTCATGTCAAGGTTTGCTTACCAAAGTGGGGTTTCACCAAGGAAAACCCCCATTCACAAAAACCAAACAAGTTTTCCCAAATACTTTTGTTTTTATATTTAGGTGGAAGAAAGCTTGAATACCTCTTTAAGAGAAAATTTGAAGAACTTGGAAAAGTTGCAAAAGTTAACAAAATTATTGTCATCCCATGGAAACTCACCTATAGAAGCTATTTCTAACATTATTACACTACCACATAGACAAATTGGAAGCTTCATGTTTTTATCAAAGGCTCTCAAAATTTTCAATAAAACATTGACATTGGACCCATTCACCCATGGGCGAATGAGTCTTAGTCAACCTTTTAAAAATCACTTTTTATGACTAGTAAACACATTTCTATCATTGGTAGATTTGTAATTCAATTATTAGCTCATCTTATGTTGAGTTTAATATATTTATTTTAAGTTTAGTTTGGTATAATTTGGATGATTTGTTATTTTTATTTTTTCTCCCAAAAGTTCCTAGTCAACCTCACCCTCGTCCTTCAACACAAAAAGGAAATCTATAGATTCTCCCTTAGGGTTGATTCAACTAAGGTTTTTCAATCAATTATTTGTAAGGATCTCATTTCCTAATGAAATAGAGGAAAATAGGTCACCTAAGTGGTTCATCAATCCATTTTGGTGAACCCGCCCATTTTTCAACATTTCATTTTGGTGCACCCAACATTTGAGCATTATATATTTATGATTTTGGAGTCCATTTCATCCCTAGATCTGGATTTTAAATTCATTTGGAATGCATTGCACTACACTGAATATTATTTTGGGTTTCTTAACATTAATTAGTTTTCATCTCACTTAGGGTTTTAGTATTGCATTTTTGCATATTGTAAAATATAAAAAATATAAAAAAATTAGTCTTTTTGTAAAGCATTTACATAAAATTTCATGATAAAAAATATAAAATACAATATTGAGTCAAAATTGTATTTCAAATTAGTTCTTATAGTTTTTCATTTAGCACTATTTTGCATTTTCATTTAGACTTTATAGAAAACAGAAACTATAAACACTTGTCTCAATCCAAAAATATAAAAACCATAAGAATAAACTCAAAAATATGTAAATTCATTTTTCAAAACCTTGAGCTAGGACCCACTCACTCATGGGTGAATGAGTCCTTGATTAGGGCTTTTTCTTGCATTTTTGGGAATTAAAATATATTTTTTTACATTTTTTTCTACTATTTTCAATTTTATTTTTCAGTTTGTAGAATTGTTGTTATCTCAAATTACCCATATTAAGCTTCATTTGATAAAATTAGTGCATTGTGTGAATTTAAAATTGTATCTAAAAGACATCATTTTCAAGTTTTTAAGTATCATAATCAAAAAATTATCTTGTAGTAAATCTGAAAATATGAGAATTCATTTTCATTTCAATCCATTACTATATAATGAACATGTGTTTTGGCAATATATGTAGTGGAAGTCACGATAAGTGGGTCCTCAAAGAGAACAATCCGAGTCATGCAACTAGAGTAACACAACAAAAGAAACATGAAATCTAGAGGCCAATGTAGATAAATACATTCTTATTATCATGAAATTCAATTATAGATAGTTGGCCAAATCAGAGCATATAGATTCAGTTCACAGGCCTGCATACAACATGTTCAAAAAATAACACTCATACATGTGAGAAAAAATACTATAGATCAAATTTTGTGTATCTCCTAATCTACTTCCTCTTGATTTTCTCCATCCTCATGATTCATTACAAGATTTATATCATATCCATAGGTTGAGAAACATTTGCATCATCCAATGATCATTACAATCTTTGATGAAGAAAATGTAACGTGTAAGAATAGGTTGGCCTCAAATCTGAATTTCTTCCATGGTAGAAGCATATGATGAAGTGTGGACCTAAACACAAGTTTAGGGACACTCGACAAAACAATTAGAAACACACTGTGAGGATCTTCAAGTTATGGGAAGGATTTGTGATCGATCAAACTAGCCTTTAGGTTTTGAAATTATTTCGGGGCTAGTAGCAAAGTTGTTACTCAATCTAGAAGCGATAAATTTCAATTAAAAGATCCAATCGAGCTGAAAAATTGGAGTGAGGTAATTGAACATGTCCACTATGAAACCATATGTACATCAGGTGTGGTGATAAAACATGAAGAAATACCAAATCTCCCAGTTTGAACAAGAACAGGAATAGAACAAGAAAAAAATTGAATGAAAATATTTTTGGTTGATGCAAGATTTCCAAGAACTAAGGATGCTCCTACATTAGACATCTAGGGTTAATGAAACGTGATTCCCTCAAATTTCTAGGGCTAAATGGAAATCAATATAGTCTACCTCCACCTAAGAAATCCAAGAAGAATCCTCTATTGGTCTACCTTTCCACTTCACAAGGTTTTCTTTATACTGTCTTCCATGAGTCTTTCTCCCATCTTTGACATCCAAAATCTCTTTTACCCCATATGATTGTTGTTTAGGAAGTTGTTCTCCCAATTTTATTTTACTATCTTCACTAAATTATGCTTCATGGTACTTATGTAGATTTGCAATGTTAAATATAGGTGATATGCCCATGTCATCTGGTAACTCTACTTCATATGCATTTCTTGAATCAAACTTCTTGAAAATCCTATAGGGTCCAAACTTCCTCATCTTAAGCTTATTGTATGTGCCAACTGGGAATATTTGCTTCCTTAAATATACCATTTCTTCAACACCAACTTTGGACTCCTTATATTTCCTCTTTTCATCTACACACTCCCTATACTTTCAGTTCATATCTTCCAAATGCTACTTCACTTGAGTATGCACTTTATTCATATGTTCTACAAATTATTCTTCTTTTGCACTCCTTTTATCTTCTTTCTTGATGTCTCACAATTCTGATATACCTCTAGGATGAACTCCAATAACAATATCAAAATGTGTCTTTCTTGTACTCTTGTTCACAAAATTATTGTAGGCAAACTCTACTTTTGCAAGGGTTAAATCCCAACTTTCGATCTTCTCTCCAACCAAACATCTCAAAAAATTTCCCAAAGTACTTTTTACTACCTCTGTCTGTCCATCAGTCTATGGGTGAAAATTAGAACTGAAAGTCAAATCTATCTTCAACTTCTTCCAAAGTGTCCTCCAAAAGTAACCGACAAACTTTGTATCTCTATCTAAAATAATACTCCTAGGTAAGCCATGCAATCTAACCACTTCCCTAAAAAACTAATCTGCTACATGTACTGCATCTATTGCCATGTTACAAGGTATGAAATGTGCCATCTTGGAAAATCTATCTAAGACCATAAATACCAAATTATTACCTCTCTATGTCTTTAACAAACCAAGTATGAAATTCATGTTGACATCCTCCCAAGGTCTTTCTGGGATTGTCAAAGGTTTATATAATCAAATATTTTGACTAATCCCTTTTTTAACTTGACAAAATCTACAACTTTGCACAAATCTCCTAACATCCTTATGAATCTAGGGCCAAAATTAGTTCTCACTTATGAAGGTCACTATTTTATCAATTCCAAAGCATCTTTCCAACCCTCCACTATGGTTCTCTTTCACCAAATTACCCCTCATTGAACTTCAGGGCATACACAAATGATTTCCTCTAAACAACATATCCTCCTGAATGAAATAATCCAACCAATGATTTCTATCCTCCAAAACTAGTTCCTTACATACTTTCCATGGTTATGCAAAATCTAGGTCTCCCTCATACAAATTCTTCAATTCATCAAATCCTAATACCTCCAATTTCATCTGTGTCAATAAATTCCTTCTCCTACTCAAAGCATCAACAAATCTATTTGACTTTCCACTCCTATATTTCAAAATAAAAGTATAACTCTGTAAGAACTCTACCCATCTCATGTATTTCTAATTTAACTTAACTTGATTGTTTAAGTATTGGAAATCCTAGTGATCTGTATACAACACAAACTCCTTAGGCAACAAGTAATGTATCCACTTCTTTAGGGCTTGAACTATGGCATAAAACTCTTGATCATACCCTGAAATAAGCTATTGGTCTTCCTTCTTGACTTAACACTGCTCCAATTGCATTTCCACTTGCATCATAGTCTACTTGAAATACCTTACTAAAGTCTGGTAAGGCCAATACAATTTGCTTAGTCACCTTCTATTTTAACAACTCAAAAAATTTGTCTACTCCAAATGTTCATCCAAAATCCTTCCTATCTCCTCTCATTGTTTCTATCATAGGACTACAAATAGAACTAAAATTTCTAATGAACTTTTGATAGAAACTAGAAAATTTATGAAATGATCTTACCTCTACAATTTTTTTAGGTGTAGGCCATTCAATAATAGATCCTACCTTTTCAAGATCCATCTTCAATCCATCCATTGATATCACAAATCCTAGATATACCAATGTTTCCTTCATGAAACTACACTTCTTATTGTTTATCAACAACTTCTCTTCTCTCAACCTTTGCAAAATTTGTCTTATATGTAATAAATGGTCCTCTCTAGTCTTATAGAAAATCGAGATGTCATCCAAATAGAAAATTACAAACTTACCCAAGAATTTCTTCAATACCTCATTAATCAACCTCATGAAAGTACTCGATGCATTTTTGAGTCCAAAAGGCATCACCAACCACTCATACAGTCCTTTATTTTTCTTCAATGTTGTTTTCCACTCATCTCTTCATCTGATTCTGATCTAGTGATATCCAATCTTCAGATATATCTTTGTAAAGTACTTAGCTCCACTCAAATAATTCATATGTCATCCATCTTGGGAAAATAAAATTTATACTTCACTGTGATCTTGTTCATGGATCTAGAGTTTGTACACATCCACCATTCTCCATCCTTCTTAGGTGCTAGCACTATAGGTACTGCACAAGGGCTTAATCTTTCTCTCAACAAACCTTTTCTCAATAATTCTTGCACTTGTCTATTCAATTATTTATTCTCTATTGGTGTCATCTGATGTGATACTTTATTAGATAAACTCACTCTAGGAATCAGATCCATGCAATGACTAATACTCCTTATAGGTGGCAATCCATCAAGTACATTATCTGAAATGATAACTTCATATTATGCCAGCAATTCCTTTATCTCCTCAAGTTGTCCTTGTACATGCTTCAAGTCTTCCACCCTCTTAAGCACCAAGGCATAACACATGTTCTCATGTCTCAGTCCATCCAGAAATCTCCTTCCATCAACCAAACAAATTCTAGTAGTCATGCAATCCTCAAGTTTAGGAACATCCTCTAAGGGTAACAAAGTATGCTTCATCCCATTACAAATAATAGTGTATATATTATTCTTTCCATGATGAATAGCTTGTCTATCATACTGCCAAGGTATTCCCAACAAAATATTGCATACATACATAGGTATAATATTACACAAAACTTGATCATGATAACTTCATATCTTCAATTTCACCTAGCATTGTTCACCTACTAGTATCCTATGCTCATCTTGAATCCAATCTATCTGATAGGGCTTCGGGTGTTTTAGTATTTCCAACTTCAATTTTGTCACAATTTTTTTAGAAGCCAATTTTTTAAGCTTCCACTATCAATGATTACCTTACAACATTTATTAGTTACCTTGCATCTAGTTTGAAACAAATTCTTTCTCTGCAATGGTTCTTTCTCCAATTCACTTTGACACAACACTCTCCTATTCACCAATAATTCTCCTTCTTCCGATTGATATGGTGATCCAACATGATTCTCCTCAATAAAGGTTATTCTTATATTGTTCTCAGTCTTTTTGCTTGTCTCTCCTTTTTTGCATTCAAAGGCTTTATTTCCTTCTCCACCACATTTGAAACAAGTTCACTTGAATACTCTTTTCTCCTATCTTCTATCATCTTTTCTATATCCTTCATTTCAGTAGCCACAATATCCTCCTCTTCGGTATGAATTCTCATTCTTAATAACCTCCTTATCCTTGTTCTAATCTAGAAAATATCCTCTTCCTCCTCCAATAAAAATTCTTCCTTTGAAATCTTCAACCTCTTCCTCTCTATCTCTACTCATGTCTTATGTTTAGCTTCTCTTTTACTTTAAGGGCACATTGATTTGATTCTTCCACACTCAACAACTTAATCAAAGTGATCTCATCTTGTATAGATGACCTCAAACCATTTAAATATCTTGCTACTTGCTCAATCTCATTCTCTGAATGTCCAAATTTGATGTTCAGCTTATAGAATTCCTCAATATACTCTATCACACTTAATTCCTTTTGTTTCAGATTCTACAACTTCTTGAACAAACTAATCTGATATTCAACATGCATGGAATTTGTCTTTAGCTTATTCACCATTTGATTCCATGATTTTATCTTTCCTTTCCTTTTCTTTTCCTATTTGTTTGCAAATGTTTCCACCAAAGGGATGCATGCCCTCTCAAATTTGTACAAGAAAATTTCACCTTCTTATATTCTGGGGTACCTTCAAAACCAAAGTACTTTTCCATCTTTGTTATCCAATCTAGCAATTCATCTGAATCCAACTTACCATTATAATCTGATGGATTGAAATGTGGCTTAGTGTTTACTCTACTTAGGGCACTTATGAACCTTTCTTCTCCCTCATCAAGGCTAGGTTTCTCTTCTCTTGCAACTTATTCTTATTCTTCTACATCTTCATCACTAAAATCATCAATTGGTCAACCTCTTCTTTGGGTTATTTCAACTACTTCCAATCTAGCAACAATTCCTCTAAACATCTCCATTATAGCTAGGTCTGCATTTCCACATGCTCCATTTCCTCTACTATTTATTCTTCCTTCCATATTTACACAAGTATTCAATAGTTGTAGGTCAGATCCTCAGTCTACCACCCCACAATAAATCTTCAATAGGACTGCACAAACTCTGATGAGCTCGTAAGGAATGAATCTCACCGTGATACCAATTTGGTGGCAGTCACGGTAGGAGGGTCCTCAAAGAGAAAAATCTGGGTCGTACAACTAGAGTAACACAACATAAGAAACACAAAATTTGGAGGCAAATGTAGATAAATAAATTCTTATTATCATGAAATTCAAATATAGATATTTGGCCACATCTGGGCATACAGATTCATTCAATTCTCATACATGTGAGCGAAAATACTACAGATTGAACTCTATGTACCTCCTAATCTACTTCCTCTTGATTCAACCCATCCTAATGATTCATTATAAGATTTATATCATATCCACAAGTTGAGAAACATCTACTTCGACCAAAGATCAATACAATATCCAATGAATAAAATGTAACACATGCAAGAACAAGTCGGCCTCAAATCTGAATTTCTTCCATGATAGAATCATATGATGAAGTGTGGACCAAAAACCAGGGTTAGGGAAACTCCAAGAAGCAATGAGAAATATAGCATGAGGATCCAAAAGTTATAGGAAGGATCTAAGATCAATCAAACTAGCCATTAGGTTTTGAAATTATTTCGGAGCCAATTCCAAAGTTGTCACTCAATCAGAAAGTGATAACTTACCATAAAAAGATCCAATTGAGCTAAAAAAATTGGAGTAAGGTAATTGAACATGTCCACAATGAAATCATAGGTACACAAGGTCTCGTGAGGAAACATGAAGAAATATCAGATCTCCCAACTTGAACAAGAACAAGAGCAAAACAAGAAGAAAACTGAATGAAAATATTTTTGGTTGATGTAAGATTGCCAAGAACCAAGGATGCTCTTGCATCAATATGAAAGTCCTTAATATATTTGGTTGATTCTTTAAGTTTTTTTTTGGCAATGATCCTAATGCAATATAACTTAATCATGCTCAATCAGCTCATTATGGATGTCCTCATGAAGTTGGCATTAAAGGATAAGATGATGACATCATGCATAAATTCATAAACACTTGCCTTGAAAACCTTGATAACAATGTATTCTTTTACCCTTCTATGTAACAACCAAATCCTCTTACTATATCAGAAATTGAGCTATTTGGTCTTGTACATCTTGAAATTGAATCAAAACCAAGCCTAAACCTCCAAAAATGAGTAAACCTAGATCATCTAACCAAGTGAATACTCATCCATTCTATAGTCATAAAGTGAACAACACTCCCATCAACCTAGAAGAGACTTATGGCCAAGGATTTAAGATGTTAACTAAGCAAGGATGCAACATAACTAATGAGCATGAAATTCATAAAATTTCAGAACAAATTCCAATTGAAGATACTAAAGGGATAAGATTTAAGGATCCTTATCCCTAAAAATCTTCTAAGGATACATATATCCTCCTTCATACTGACTAAGTAATGTCTAACAAGGATGATAGGATCATCTTAGGTCCTCCTCCTCAAAATATACCTCAACAAGTTTCTCAACCAAGTAAGAAAACCAAGCCCTATAAAGTCAAAGAGTTACTATTTGGAATATTAAAAGAAAAATTTAATGAAAAATGGAACACCTTCTTTGTTCAAGATGTGTTACATTGCAACTAAAAACTAGAGTCAATAAACCTAAGAATATAAATTATTGTGAATATCATATGTTTCTTGGGCATAGTACTAATGAGTTTCATTTGTAGACCTAGAATAAATGGAAATATGCACAAATAGACGTGTTAAATCTAATCTAGCAAATATTAATCTAAATCAAACAGCTAAGAATGAGTAAAATTGAAAAAAAAAATTAAAACTATAACTAGAATAGTCTCACCGAATATGAGTCCGCTTCTTCGAATTATCTTGATTGTCCTCCATTTTGATTTCTTAGTATTCTTGCCCTCAGATTTTCAGTATTGATGCAAGCATAACCTAGATGTATTGTCTCAGAAAAATATCGAAGATAATAGGTTATTCTCAAAAGTATTGATTTTGGGAGAGATAAGAGATAGTTATAATGAGAGGTCAATTTATAGATTTTGGGTTTTTGAATGATCGACTCAAATTCGAAAGAGAGATCAACGATCGAGATTGACGAATGCCATGCAATGTGAGTTAGTAAATTCTGTAGGATAGATATTAAATTAGAACAATAACTTATTCTTGTGTCAAGATGTTCTAAAATAGAAAGAACATGAGTTCAAGATTAAATAAATAATTTAATCTTTAGTTAAGAGTCTTTGAAAATAAAAGAAATAGACTTTGAATGAAAAATAAAAAAGTTAGAACTCGAAGAATAATTTGTTTGCATGCACACATGAATTAATTAATTAAATAGAGATATTTAATTAATAAACACATTCATGCATATGAGTTATAACTAGTTAACTAACTAGTTGTGAGAGAGAGTCCTCTCGCAGAGATGCTCAAATATCGAATCTAGAGATAACTGACGGATTTAAAATAGATATTGAGGTAGAGGGTGAGTGAATAATTAGTCAACTAAACAATAGAAGAATGTGATAGAAACAATTAATTATAAATTAAATGTTAATTTAATTCAACATTCAAAAATTGAAAGATTTAATTAAATAAATAATGTAATTTATTTAATTGACTGTTTGAAAAGGATTAATTAAAGAATTAAATAATAAATATTTAATTATAGTTGAAATATGACAAAGGGGTAATTAAATAATAAATTATTTAATTAAGAAGGAGAATTAATTAGTTAGCAACATAATTAAATAAATATGATTTATTTAATTAATCAAGTTGAATAAAGGATCATAATCAATTAACTAAATAATTAAAAAGGTTATTTAATTAATAGAGCAAATATGTTTTTAGAAAGGTAATTAATTTATGAACATTACTTAATCATGACCATGGACATTAGAAAATTATGACGAAAGTGGTGCTCACAAGCCTAGACCAATTTTTGGTGTCTACATCATGCATTAAAGATAATATTTTGTGATTTTTATCCTAATGATAATGATTCTTATGAAAATGTAATTTCAATGAAAATACATAAAATTTTCTCCCTACAATGTAATAGTTGTAGTATCATAGCATACTCACTATTACATGTTTCACATTCATTGAAATTCATTTTCTATGTTGCAAGGAGCTCATTCTCACCACTCACCTCAGCTCATCCTTGTCTAGCATTTAGTGGAGGGAAGGGGTTAGATAGCCTTGTCCTAGTTTAGAACTTGGTTTTGTCCCTTTGGCTAGTTGTCCACCTTCCACATATACTAAAAAAGATTTGGATGAAAATGACCTACTATAGGTTGACTCGTGTGTGCCTTACTATTCTTTCTTTTATTTTTAATTGTGTGATTAAATGTGTGTAATGCGATCACTCATATTTTTTTGTTTGATGTATCTCTTCATGTTCTTTCATCTATTTGTATCTACATTATTCTATATGTCATAAACCTTATCTTTTCTTTTTTATTGTGTTTTTCTTTAGGAGATGATGCAAGACATTGAGACATTTAGGTCTATTCCATGTTAACCCAAATTATTTTATTTGAGAGATGATGCAAGACATTGAGACATTGAGCATGGGTACAACGAGATTACTAGATTTTACATTATTGATGACATTAGGAGATTAGGGATAGATCACTATGACATCAGATGGCAGGTTTTGGCTGATAGGTACAAGAGGATTGATTGCATCCTATGTACATTGATTGGAGGGATAGTTCTTCTTGATTGACGGGGTCATGGATTTCTTGTCGGGTGGGGAGAGATGCTTGTGGGGATGTTAGAGAGAGAGTTTGTGTATTCCTGGGGTCCCTATTAGTTAGGCATGCGATATTTTCACTTACATGATATAGTGTACTGAGATGCATAGTCTATGAGCTGTAGTACCACTCTTCTCATGGTTTGGGAATGGGAGCATATTGTTGTACTTCGTCCTCCTATTACTCCAAAGCGAGAGGCTATATTTCCTTATGTTTTTCGTATATGAGAAACATTACTTAGAGTCATGTCAGAGACATAGGTTACTGGAGACATGCATTGGACACACTGGTTCAACTCACATGGAGTCCATACATGGATTGTGAGAGATGGTCAAATGAGGATGGGTATTTAACCTACTATAGGAAGACACAATATTTGATTGGTAGGATTATTTTGAGTGTACACATCATTGAGAGAAACCTTCCTGATTGGGTTTTGAGATAGTTTGGGGAGGTTTACGATGAGCCTAGAGGTAGAGTAGAGTTTTCTTGATCTTCTAGAGAGGTTCCACATTGGGCCCTATGATACCAATGGATACTACAGAGGTAGAGATTTAGGATTTACAACCTTTACATTGGGGATGGAGAGGTGGAGCAGAAGATCTAGGGACTACAACTGCTTATGACACCTAGTAGGTAGAGCAATGTCTTATTCTGTATACAAATCCAAATTAGATGACACCGGTAGAGAGATGAGGTATAGGGCTGAGAGGGAAGTACAGAGGTAGAGGTGGTGGTAGAGGCGGTTGTGGAAGACAAGGACGATAGGGACAAAGAGGTGGTCGGGTAGGTGGATTATTACCTATCCGAGAGATGGAGGTGGAGGATGTACCTATGTTGGACCTCAGAGGTGGAGCAGAGGCGTAGGTTGAAGATGAGAATTATGTTGAGGAGGTAGTATTAGAGGAGCATGTAGAGGTAGAGATTGGTGGAGAGGACCTTGCAGAGGAGGAGGCTGATATGGATATTGATCCTCTTGGTATTCTGGTAGGTTATGGAAAAGATATACCTATGGAGGAGTAGGAGAGAGAGCTCTGGGATTGGATTGTAGAGGGGTGATAGGATGAGGAGGATCCTAGGGGTAGTGATAGGGAGGCATTGGAGGAGAGGCTAAGAGTGGTTACAGTAGATCTGGATGCCTTGCAGATAGAGAGAGACAATGCTTTTATGGAGAGAGCTACTGGTCTTATGGAGAGGGACCAAGTAGTAGCCTAGAGACATGAGATAGAGCATAAATTCATAGAGATTAGATGAATTTGTAGTGGTACTTCATTCGATGGTTTGGTTTATGAGCTAGTCAGATCAGTAGAGAGGATGACATATTATAGAGATTTGTATGATTCAGTGGTGCTTGCAGAGAGATGATCTCCTAGACTTTTAGAGGCTCGCAGTCACAGATCATAGAGAAAGAGTCAGACTAGGACTCAGAGCATAGAGGGTGTGGTAGGACCACCGAGATCAGGTCTGTATGATAGGCCTTCCACCTCACAAAGAGTATCTCTGAGGCAGTATCCTCCACCTTCACCATGTGAAATTAGCATTTGTGGGACACGTTGACACTATTATATTTGTGGACACTATATTTTGATCAGAGAGAGCCCACGAGCTCATTTTTATTTATGGAAATATTCTAACATTGTACCGTGACATGTTATTTTGAGTGATATTTATGATTTTTGGTGGCTTGTATATGATATGCAGTTCTATTTTATGGTGATGCATTTTTCTATATGATTATATTTCCTAGATAATGTATGTACATGTGTTATGAATGATTGATTCTACATGTGATGGTTACATACATGTAATTTTTCCATTATGTATCTTATGATGATTGAATTCATATTATGCCATGATTTCATAGATATAAAATGAATATATTAATGTTCCTATTTGTTTGAAATGAAATGTAACTATATGATGTACTAAAATGTTTACATAATGCTTATGGAGTGTATGTATATGCAGATTATCTAATTTTTTTATTGTGTCATAGGACTTTATCATTATGTTGGAAAGTGAAATGTTAGCACAAATGATTCCAGAATTTTAGAAAGAAACAACGAAGGTGGTTGATTGGAAAACATATGATCTTTGATATTTTTCCATATATGCTAAGCTTGCATTTGTATCATCATTGGGTTGGATTGACACAAACGAATAGTACACACCATGATATGAAATAGACCATAGTTTACAAATTCATCCATCTACAAAAAAACAAATAGTCGTAGACAAGGAGTGTCTTAACTCATACTAAGGACAAGATTGCCCCGGTTGTTTTGTCGAGACAAACCACAAACAAAAATAAAATAAAAGAAGGGTCATGAGACGTCAATGCTCCTCTAAATCCTTGATAGGAAATCCTTGAGAAACTAGTAACATGACTCAAAATCCAAAGTTAAAAAAAGACAGTTGATAGATAGCAGTAAAAGAAAAAGAGTCATGAGACATCCTTGCTTCTCTAAATCCTTCAAGGAACATCCTCGAGAGAGCTAGTAACTGGACCTATGCACAAATCGATAGAAAGATAAGACAAAATAAGATATGAAGTCATAAAGCCAAACAAAAGTATTTGCCAAAACTTGATCTTGTGGGATTGTTTGATTTTTTGATGTTTGACATAGTGTAATGTGAGGGATGACATATACCGCATAAGATGTTGAGTCTAGTTTAGACTTGGTGACTATCTATGTAGGGCATGACAAAGCCTAGTTTTAGAAAGACACATGTCATATAAGATGTTGGAGCCTGATGATGTTTATTTGACAAGCTACATGAAGCTATGAAAATTTGACGGCGTCCGTTGACAAGAAAGACATCTTTCTTAAGACATAAGTTGATCACTTTCACAATGTGTTTGATTTTGACTTGATGACTTTGAGATGTTTTCCTTGTTGATGCATGAATTGTTTTAATTCCTTGACTGGCTTGAGTGTGTGTGTGTGTTGAAAATGTATGACTTGAGATGATATACCCTAAAGGAATGACCTAATGCATCCTTGGGGGCTCATTGATTGATTGGCCTTTCCTACATTGTACATATAGAGACCTTGTAGTTTGACCAAACTTTAACCAACATAATTGACTGAAGACATGTACTTAAGTTGATGATATGTAATGTGTGCGATAGTGAATGTGATAAACCCTATTGGACTGACCTAGTGCATTCTTAGGGGCTCATCAATTGATTAGCCTTACCTATGTTGTACATGAAGAGACCTCATATTTTGACATGACCAATGAATTTGAATATACAAATTCATGATTTTAATGTGTGTGAGATGTGAGAAACCTAGACAGACAAACATAATGTCTTGCGGGCACATCGATTGATGGCCTTGCCTATGTCCAGTCACAGAGGCAACGTAGTTAGACTATATCTACGATTGACTTAACATGACTAACATGACTTTGTTTTTGGGATTTTCTGACATGTTTTGATTTTTTTGTCTTTGTGAGGTTTTCTACTATTTTTTGAATTTTTTCAAAACATTTTTCGATGGTGAAAATGTTATGTACAAGGTCCACATGGCACGGAACAAGGATTTTCCCCCAGTTAGGAATAAGACATGCGAGATGGAGTGGGGAATGTGATGGAATAGACTTGATGTCAATCGTTCCAAGCAATGGATAGGACAACCATTTATTATGACAGATGGTGAAAAGTCTGATTGGAATGATGGTAGACAAAAGAGTGAGTTTGACTACACATGGCACCTGTTTGCTAGGTTTTCACCATAGTACTTATCCATAGCACCAGCAAAGTGGTTTTCACTATTGGACAAACTATTTCTCTTTACTATTTATTGATTTTTCAATTTTTTTGGTGTTACAAAGACTCCTGTTTGCTAGGTTTTAATCAAGTTAACCATTTTTTCATTTTTCCATTTTTTTTGTATTTTCTAGATTAAGACCAAGACTCTTAGACGCTATGCATAGAACCTCTTCAGATGAAGGTTGTTGATTGGTGACAAAAGTGGTTCTCCTTCAAGGGTAGAGAGTTGGTACACTCCTGATCCAAAAGGTTATGTGACAATATCGGGCCCTAATCAGGTAGGTTCAAACTTACTTGGATTTTCTCGTTCAGCTTGATTCTTGGGATTCTCCATTAAAACCAAGTCACCAATGTCAAAGTGTTGATTTAGAACTTTCCTATTATAGCTACAAAAAAGATGGTTCTGATATGATTGCAAATGGTCTAGTTCTTTATGTCTTCATACATCTAGTAATTCTAACTCTTGTAATATCGATACACAATATTCTTCATCATCAATGTGACCTTTCAAGGATACCATTAGGGAAGTAATTTTAACCTAAATAAGTAAGATAGATTTAGATATGAATACTAGGGAGTATGCAGTAGTGCTAGTGGGAGTACAGATGCTTGTGCAGTAAGCCCATAAGGATGGATTTAGCTGTAGGTGGAAGTCACGACTAGGGTCATTGACAATCTTTTTAAGGATTCTAACAATGGTTTTATTAGATGCCTCAGCTTGGCCATTACCTTGTGGGTAATATGGGGTGGAAAAATGATGTTTGATATGGAACTCTTCACATAAATGGCGTACTTCTTGGTTTTTGAATGGTCGGCCATTATCTATGATAATGGATTGGGGTACACCATATCGACGAATGATATAGTTTAGGATAAACTTGGATATTTTCATGTCGGTGATGTAGGTCATGGGAATAACTTCAATCCATTTGGTAAAGTATTCAATGGCGGTTATGATGAATTTATGGCCATTGGATGATGGAGGGTGTATCTTACATATGAGGTCAAGTCCCCATTGGGCAAAGGGCCATGCTGATGTAATCAAATGAAGCTCCTATGTTGGTGATCTTATCAAATCTCCATGTATCTAACACTGTCTACATTTATTTACAAAGATATATGATTCTTTTTCCATTGTACACCAATAATAACCTAATCTCATAATCTTATGGGCTAAAGTAGGAAAACTCGTATGGGATTTGCATATACCCTCATATAGGACTCACAAGGTTTCTTGTGATTCTTCAGCATCAAGACATCTCATTAGGGCATTATCTAAGGTACGTCTATATAGGGTATCTCTCATGATGGCATATTTAGCTGACTTACGGATAAAGGTTCTATGTTGGTTGTTTGAAAATTCTAGAGGTAAGGTTTGGTCATTTAGATAGTCAAATACATCTTTGTACCAAGGGGAATTAGGACCAACAATCATAGACACCATCGCAAAATCAAGGACATCATAGGTAGGGACCAACATTTGTTCAGCCAAAAACTCAAACTTATGCACATTTCTCGAAATATCCAATAAGGAACCCATAGTTGCCATAGCATCTGCAGTCCTTTTCTGAATACATGGTATTTATTGAAAGGTAATGTCATCAAAGTATTTCTTGAAACTATCAGCCATGTTCTTTTAGGGGGAAATTTTCTCATTCTTAGTTTCATAATCATCATTTACTTTCCAGACTACTAGTAGAGAATCATCAAAAATATGTAGACTCTTAATCTTCCACTGGGTTGCCATTCTTAGTCCTATTACTAAGGCTTCATACTCTGCTATGTTGTTGGTGCAAGGGAAAGCAATCCTAAATGATTTAGGAATAGTATCGCCTTGAGGTGTAACAAATAGAATACCTTCCTTTGAACCATGATTTGTATGTGACCCGTCAAAGTCTAATTTCCATTTAGTTCTAGTGTCAATTGTGAAGATAAATTCATCAGGAAAATATGCCACTAAAGGATGGTCTTTCTTCATGGGTGCATCTGCTAACTGATCTACAATCACCTATCCTTGTATAGCCTTCCTCTCCACATATTGGATGTCATACTCACTAAGTATCATAACCCATTTAGCCAATCAGCCTGTTAATGTTGTTTTACTTAGGAGATATTTGAGGGGATCAATTTTTGCAATCAACATTGTTTGACGATTTAGCATATAGTGCTGAAGTTTTTGAGTAGCAAAGACTACCACAAGACAAGCACGCTATGTGTTGTTGTAATTTAATTCATATCCCACCAAGGTATGGCTGATGTAGTGCACTTCTCTTTGATGAACTTCATCATCATTTTGTGCGAGAAGAGATCCTAATGTTGATTGAGTTGCCAAAATTTATAGTATCAATGGTTTTCCATCTGTAGGTGGCATTAAGATAGGTGGAGTGAGAAGATAATCCTTAATTTTTTGGAAAGATTCCTGAAATTTAGGTGTCCACACAAATGGTACTCCTTTCTTGAGTAAATGTTGAAATGGGTGTATTTTGTCTACCAGTTGTACAATGAAATGCCTGATATACTGTAATATTTTGTATAGTGTTCTTAGTTGACCAATGATGATTGGAGGAGGAATTTCTACAATAGATTTTACCTTCTTTGGATCTAATTCAATGCCTCTTCTGGAAATGATATACCCTAAAAGTTTCCCTCATTCCACTCCAAGGACACATTTCTTTGGATTTAGTCTGATGTTGTAATTCTCTAGCCTTTGGAATATCTTGTCTAGAAATTTCAATTGATCTGCCCTTGTTACTAATTTACCTATAAATTCATCTACATAATATTCCATGAGAGTATGTAAAATGTCATGGAAAATAGTAGCCATTTCTCATTGATAGGTAGCTCCTACATTCTTAAGCCCAAAAGGCACATAACATTCCAATAGTATGTTCCCCATGGACACGTGAAATTTTTCTTGTGGTGGTCTTTGACTGTGATTTTGATTTGGCTATATCTAGAGAAACCATCCATGAGGGATAGAATCTTGTATCCTACTATGAGATCTAGTATCATGTCTATGTTCGGCAAAGGGAAGTCATCCTTAGGGCATTCCTTGTTGATGTCTCTAAATTTTATGCAAATGCGGATGCCCCCAGTTGTTTTTGTCACTAGTACAAGATTTGAAATCTAGTCTGCATAGTCTATGGTTCTTATGAATCTGACATCCAAGAGTCTCTTAAGTTCTACTTTGACCAGTAGAGCAATCTATGGATGCATTTTCCTTAACTTCTGTTTCACTAGCTTAATACCTGGCTATATTGGTAGATGGTGCAATATTAGGTTTGGATCCAACCCAGGAATGTCTATATATGACCATGGAAAGTTAATCTGTCTCTTTGTGAAGAATTCCCGAAACTTTTTTTTTCCTATCTCTGTCAATGATGCCACAAAACAAACTATCTGAGGGTTTTCTTCTTGTATTTATGTTGAATTCAACAAACTCTTCTACTAACATCGGTGGTGTTTCCTATTCAATTGGGAGAATGTTGTAACCTCCATTCTTGGGTGCCTCAGAGATGTTTCCGCCCTCGAATACATCCTTTATTTTTTGCTATTTCTTCATCCAGAGGTGCCTTTCGGTTTTCACCTAGGGACTTGTCATTTTTCTATTTATTTTCATTTGTGTGACTAGAGGTGTAAATAGACTCCCCAAAATATTCTTTATCATCCAAGTCTATGGTAAAACTAACTTTATGATCCCCTCTTGGTATGCCTTCTCGAAGTCCCATGAACTCAGCTATTACTTCATCGTTCTCGAATGTGTCTAATATGGGTGTACCTTGTTGTTCCCAGTCAATAATTTGGGGATATATGATGGGCATGTCATCATTAGAGTTATCAAAGGTGGAAGTTGACAAGGTGAATACAAAGTGGTTGACATGGTTACAAAATTTTTGGACTAAATCCTTCTTGTTCTTTTTCCTATGGGTAGATAAACCCTGATGTGGGACTATTGCAATGGCTAGGTTGTCAGAAGATGGTTCATCAGGTGCCCAAGATGCATGATCAAGGGTTTCCCAATAATATTTATTAAGCCATTCTTCTTTGGACAAGGACTTCTTATTACAGGAATTAGATGGATCTGGTAAGGGTTTTATCATTTGGTCCAATTCACCAACTAAATTATCTAGGTTCATGGTGCTGGTAGAGGAAAGGGAATCCCATTCATAGTCACTTGAGTCATGGGATTCATTGTAAACTGGGGGAAGTGGTTCGTGAGATATCTTGATTTCTACATAAGCACTCACTTCCTCTTGAAATGGTGAAGAATTACTAGGAAAACCAATTCTAAGCAATTGAAACCATAGCCTTAGGTCTTTCGGTCATGGTGAGACAATGATTGGTTCCATCCTTCCATTTTGATGTAGTCCTAACCCACTATGTTTGTCATAGCCTTTTCTTTGAATCCTCTTAAAGCCTTTTCCATATTGATCCTTAGATATTTGAATAGACGGTGAGGGGTATTCATTGTCTTCTTGGTACAACCAAGAGGTAATATCACTTTGGTCCATAATTTATTCACTTAACTCTCCCCATTTGGTCAATGTCATTGTAGGGGGAACATGAAATGTGACTATTGACTGTCTTCTTTTTGCCAAGGGTAAGCCATATGCCTTAGGTGGAACCAGCCGATTGACACAATAGGACGCCTTCATGTGATATTCTCCATAGCCCTTGTCTTGGATCTCGACCTTAGGAGTGGATTATGGTGGTTTGAATGAAATGGAATTGGTAAGATTTGATGGATCAACATATAGGGATAAAGTGGATGATGAAGCTTCTTGATTAACTGATACCTATCATTGTTGAATTTCCCTTAGGCTTGTACAATATTGAAAAGGAGTTGGATCACCATCGATCATGATCTCAGTGCCATTATACGGGAATTTAAGACATTGGTGATATGTGGAAGGTAAGTCTTTCATTGCATGTATCCAAGGTCTACCAAACAACAAGTTACACGAAAGGGTGAGATCCAAGACTTAGAAGTTGGTGTTCATAACTATTGGGCCAATTCAGATAGGGAGTGTGAGAACACCTTTCGATGATCTTTCCTCATCATCGTAAGACTTGATGACTATACTCTTAGATGTGTCTACGCATTCTTTTGAGAATCCTAATGCCTTAACCAATTTTAGGGTACATACGTTCAAACCCGCTCCTCCATCTACCAAGACTCGTCTAACTTTGGTTTGATGGACTAGGACTTCAAGATGTAATGGGTCACTATGATCACTCTTTTATGTTGAGTAATCATGTTGATAAAATGTGGCATGATGGGATTTGGTTAAATATCCTACTATTTCTTTGAAATATTGACATCTGAGTCAGTAGGAATAGTCGTGCTCTGTAGATATTTGTCGAGAATGGCTTGATGCTTAGGTGATGATGTCAATAGTTCCAAAATGGATATATGTACGAGGGTTTTTCTCATTTGATCAAGGAGATTGTATTTAGACTTGGAAAATTGTGTAGGTGACTTAGAAGAAGAACCTGGAAGAGTTATCTTAGTTCTACATGTGTTTATAGCACATTCAGGGTGCTTCTTAATGGTGATGGTATGGACATTTTCATTTGTAGCTTGGAGGCGGTTTATGATTGTACCTTTTCCATAGTCATACTTGTTATTTGCTTAATTGGCAGATGGAGTATTCTTGGTTCCCAAAATGGAGGCTTTTCCTTTCATGTGGTCATGTAATGGGTCTATAAAGACCTTATGATCACTGTTCTTGGTATGTTTCTACCCATTGAACTCTATGGTTCCATCTTCAACAAAGTCTTGTATGATATTCTTCATTTTTTGACATTGTTGTAGGTTGTGTTCTTTTGTTTGATGGTATTAACAATAGGCATTATGATCCCACCATGAAGGTTTAAACTGTCTGGGATCATATTCTCTTGGTTCTAATGGTTTTATGAGATCATGTTTAATTATCTCTTTGAAAATTGCCTCAATTGGCTGCCCCAAAGGGGTAAATTCACATTTAGGAAATCTCCTTTTTGGTCGTTTCTGTTATGAATTTTGGAAAAAAATTGTTGTTTGATCTGGATTACTTGTCATGTCTTTATTGGGGTTGTAACCTCTAAGTGTGATAATTGGTCCCATATGTATGGTTGTAGCATCAACAATGTTGTCATTTGTAACATTTTTGTTTCTAGACCAGAACTTGTTTCTATCATTGGGTGTGTTTCAAAGTTGAACCACTGGGTTCCTGTCTAGTACTTTAATTTATCCTTTGTCAATAAGGCCTTTTTCAAGGATGATGCCCTTTTGTACCAAGTCTAGGAGTGAAGTACAAAAATGTGCCCTTAATTCACCTCTCAGTTTTGGATTAATTTTTTTAAGGAATATCGTGACTCTTTTTTTTCTAGTATTTCAACTAGACATCTACTAGCTAGACTTCTCCATCTTCGAAAGAAAGTGGTGAAAGTTTCACTGTCTTCTTGTGTTTTATTTGCACAAGGAAGCTATTGTTACTTTATTTTGCATGTTAAAGGAAAAGTGTTCAAAAAAATTCTCAGCTAATTTACCACATGATCGTATGCCATATGGTAATTTAGAGAACCATTCCAGTGTTATCCCACAAAGGGTTCACGGTATATGGGGTCATATGATATGTCCATGCATGTCATAGAGAATTCTCTAAATTTTACTAAAGGATTATCCCTCCCATTATACTTAGGAAAATTTAGTATAATGTATCCATGGGGGAAGGGTGTCATGTAGAGCACTTTGAGGACATGGACATAGATCTTGCACTAAGATAGTTCATTTTCCTGACATAAACATGTTTTCCATTTGTTGTTGAAGCATTTGCATTTGGTTTTGGAGAACATCTACTTGTTTCAAGGATATTTTGTTTGTGTTTTTTGGATCAATGTAGGTGTTATGAAATTCTGTTATGTGATGGGTTGTGATTTGGCGAGGGAATATATCTAGTTAAAATTTTATGATTCGGTGTATGGATATTTCCTGTCTAAATGTTCTTATTTGGTATAGGAATTTTTCCTATTTGAATGTTTTGATTTGGTATAGGAACATTCATGCCAACTTTGGATCTCTTACCAGTAGTTTTTGTGCCAAAGGGTTTTGATAAAGTTTATCTTGCAGTAAATTGTAAAACTTGTGTTATGTTGAAAATGATTTTGCTTACAATTGACGATGTTTGAGTAAGTATGCTAGTTGGTATTGCTGCGGTAATTTGGGGAATAGAAACACTTGACATCACAATTTATGTTGGCTGAGTAGACAGTGTTTTCAAGGTGTGAACATCAAATCCTGGTGGTAGTGTGGCATCTTCTACTAAGAAATTTGCTAGATATCGTTGGGGATCATTTTCCAAACACTCATCCATAAAGGATGCAAGTATAGGATCTTGTATTGCAACCTCTATGTCTTCCGTAAAAAATTGACCATGTGCATCTCTAGTGACATATTTTTCAAGAAAAGGTTTGTGTTGTATTGTTTTCCCTGATGACTGACTTCTGAAAGGATTAACAAGTTTTTTAGGGTTCAAAATTGCTTTATTTTTCTTTTTAGACATTGTTTCAACTATAAAAAAGTTGCTTAAAATGGGGTAATTCAAACTATGTCTAAAAACTGGTATGTCTTATTTCTATGTTTTTTGGATTTTATTAAAATAAAGGATTTTGCTAAAGATTTCTAAAATGACGTATACTAAGATGACGTATGGTAGGATGAACAATATGAAAAATCTCGAGTAGACTATGACGGTAAATGATTCTAAGATGGGTATAACTGACCACCTATGGAATAAATCCAAGCAATGATTTGAGTTGACCAAGGAACCTAATTTTAGGACAAAGACAATTGACAAGGTGAATTTCCCAAACTAGACTGTTGAGCTGGAAAGATTCACAAAAAGGATAATAGTGGCTAGGTTCAATGATAGTGACAAATCAGAGCATGAACGTATCCAATGATGAGGAAAGTTATTCTATTATACGATATGTGATTTCCTAGGAACTATCTAAATGAATGCAACTTAGGATCAATATGACTAGGATGTACATGGCACCTAATAATGCAAGGTTTTGAGCAATTGTTTTTTTCCACTTTTTGTCCAAGGTTGATCTTTAGAAACATAAGTGAAAAAGATAGTTATGGTTTCAAACTCAATTTGCAATTTTCAAAAAATTTTGTCGACAATCAAATGCGGTTCACCTATTAGATGTTATTTTATTTTTCATAGATGCATTTCTATTTGTAGATGTCGTTATTTGTCTAGAACAAGTTTCAAATGTTGATAGGTGATTGTGGTTTTCGGATAGATGTGGTTTAATTTATTGCAGATACGACTTAGTTGGCCAGATGTGAATCAGAATATGGACATTGTAAATCTAAAACTGTTGATAGATAGTTGCAATTTTTGATTGACAAATGTGACTCACATATACACACGTGACTTAGAAAAATTTCAGTTGTGGTTTAGAAACTAGACTCTATGAAAGTTATAAATTGTTGACAGACACATGTGGCGGTTAACTTAAAAATTGTGACTCTCTAAGATAGATCTGGTTTTTAAAATGATAGTTGTGACTATTTTTGACAGTTGCTATTTTCTAAAGATGTTTCGACTGGCTCCATTTGATGAGCAATTTTTTTGACGAATATAGCAAAAACAAGCACAAAATACAATTTGTTTTCAGTTTTTTGTGATGGATCTATTAAAATTAGAGAACAATTACACCCTAGGCTATGTTGGACAATATTTATTGAGTTCTTACTTGGATAAATCTAGGTATGCATATTCAAGGTGGATTACTAGTAGCTTGACCCCTCTTTCTCCCCTCCACGACACTCACTTATATGGGCCAGCCAAGCTATTGTACCCATGAAAATCCCATGGCATACATCTCATCTCCACACATGAACTATAAATATGTAAGATGACTTCACAAGTCCGAACCTATTGCACCAACAAATAGAAAGGATTTTGGAAAAACTACATGGCTTTTAGTAAGGGCATTTCATTCATGGGGCACCATCTAGTACGATGAGAGACCATTTTTGCCCTTCTCGTCAGAACAGTGAGCATGATTTCTAGGGTTTCCCCCCAAAAAACACTTTTATATACTAGTTGGAAGTCGCTTGGCTTTAGTGTGTTACCAGTCTGAGTTTTCTTGGGGTGAGTAATTTTTCCCATCAACACAGGCTCATGTTCTAGAGTTAGCAATTGTTTCTCTTACACCCAAGATCACATGAATATGCAAGGGGAGAGGATACTCCAATATACTGAATCATGGAGTTCTAAACTAACATGAACAAACATGAAAAATATTGGTTAATTTTTAAACCCAAATGACAATTTTCTATCTACCAAACAGAAAGATTTTTATAATTAACTAAACAAATCAATGTCTTCATAAGGTCTTGCATGCAAATGATTAGTAGTTTCGTTTGTTTCTTCGAATTTCATCCTACATAAAATAATTTTGAATTTTGTTTTCTCTTTGGTATTATATGCTTCATCCTGCAAAAACTAAGCTATCCTCCTAAACACAGCTGAAAAAAAATTAACAAAAAGAAAACAAGACAAAAACTAAAAATCAAATCACGAAAATATGAAAGTAAAATAAAAAATGAAAAGAAATTTTACCAGGTGGATGCACAAATAGACAAGTTAAATCTAATCTAACAAATATTAATCTAAATCAAACAACTAAGAATGAGTAAAAATGAACAAAATAATTAAAACTATAACTAGAACATTCTCACCAAATATGTGTCCACTCCTTCAAATTATCTTGATTGTTCTTCTCCATTTTGTTGTCTTAGTATTCTTGCCCTCATATTTAAAATATTTATGCAAGCATAACCTGGATGTATTTTCTCAATAAAATATCGAAGATAATAGGTTCTTCTCAAAAGTATTGATTTTGGGAGAGAGAAGAGATAATGATAATGATAGGTCAATTTATAGATTTTGGGTTTTCGAATGATCAGCTCAGATTCGAAAGAAAGATCAATGATTGAGATTGATGAATTCCATGTGATGTGAGTTTTGTGTTAGGTAGAACGTGAGTTAGGAAATTTTGTAGGATAGAAAACAATAACTTAATCTTGTGTCAAGCCTATTCGAAAATAGAAAGAACATGAGTTGAAGGTTAAATAAATAATTTAATCTTTAGTTAAGAGTCTTCAAAAATAGAAGAAATAGACTTTGAATGAAAAAGAAAAACTTATAACTTGAAGAATAATTTGTTTGAATGCACACATGAATTAATTAATTAAATAAAGATGTTTAATTAATAAACACATTCATGCATATGAGTTAGAACTAGTTAACTGACTCGTTGTGACAAAGAGTCCTCTTGCATAGATGATCAGATATCGAATCCGGAGATAACTGACGAATTTAAAATAGATCTCGAGTCAGAGGGTGAGTGAATAATTAGTCAAATAAACAATAGAAGAATGTGATAGAAACAATTAATTATGAATTAAATGTTAATTTAATTCAACATTCAAAAATTGAAATATTTAATCAAATAAATAATGTAATCTATTTAATTGACTGTTTGGAAAGGATTAATTGAATAATTAAATAATAAATTATTTAATTAAGAAGGAGAATTAATTAGTTAGCAACATAATTAAATAAATATGATTTATTTAATTAATCAAGTTGAATAAAGGGTCATAATGAATTAACTAAATAATTAAAAAGGTTATTTAATTAATAGAGGAAATATGTGTTTAGAAAGTTAATTAAATAATAAAAATTATTTAATCATGACCACGGACATTAGAAAATTATGTCAAAATTTGTGCAAATAGGCTTAGACCAATTTTCGGTGTCTACATCATGCATTAAAGATAATATTGTGTGATTCTTATCCTAATGATGATGATTCTTATGAAAAAGTAATTTCAATGAAAATACATAAACTTTTCTCCTTGCAATGTAATAGTTGTAGTATCATAGCTTACTCACTATTACATGTTTTACATTCATTGAAAGTCATTTTCTATGTTGCAAGGAGCTCATTCTCACCACTCACCTTGTCTCATCCTTGTCTTTCACTTAGTGGAGGGAAGGGGTTAGATAGCCTTGTCCTAGTTTAGAACTTGTTTTTGTCCCTTTGGCTAGTTTTCCACCTTCTACATATACTAAACAAGATTTGGATGAAAATGACCTATTATAGGTTGACTCACCTATGCCTTACTATTCTTGCTTTTATTTTTTCTTGTGTGATTAAATGTGTGTAATGTGATCCCTCATATTTTTTTGTTTGATGTATCTCTTCATGTTCATTCCTTTATTTGTATCTACATTATTCTATATGTCATAAACCTTATATTTTATTTGTTCTTGTGTTTTTATTTTGGAAATGATGCAAGACATTGAGACATTTAGGTCTATTCCATATTGACCCAAATTATTTTCTTTCGTTTAACTCTATATGTTTCATTCTTCATGTTCCATGAGTTATTTGGGGAATGATGATGTTTTCAAGCTCTATAATATCATTGTAGCAAAGACATATAGACCCCAAATCCATGGATCCCTTATGTGTTTGGGATTTCACATTGGGAGTAACTCCTTCCTATCATTTTAATTGCATAGGTTCATTTGAAAACATATGACTTGGTATAAGGATTTCCAAATAATCTCTCATGTCTTCTCTAAAGTGGGGGCATACATTGGCATTATTATTTTGAATATTTTTAATTCCTTTTGTTTCGTTGAGTGGTTTTCTTACTTCTTGCAATGTGTCTTCTTGTTGGTGACACTGGGTTTGATGTTTTTAAAGAGTGTGACCTTTCTTGGCATATGCCTTTCCTCTTAGTGGTGATTCTACAAATTACTTTTTGTAAGTTGTGAATCTTTTATTCTAGAATTTTCCTTTCTTGGAGACATTAGGTATAATTTTCCCCAAGTTGAGGTCTTTCATGAACTAAGAGAAATCCCTTTGAACATGTATATTTTCAATTTGTTCATAAGTGTTTGGCATAACGTGGCTTTCTAATCTTTTGAAGCTTGAACCCATTTTCATGGCCACCAAGCATAACACCCTTTTCTTTCCTTTGGATCCTTTGTATTTGTTCATAGGTTCTTGGCATAATGTAGCTTTCTAAGCCATATGAAGCTCAAAGTTTGTGTTTTATGGTGCCTTATTAAAGTTATTGGAGATATAGGTTTGGTATGGTATGGGAGCCTAATAATATTCTCTCATTTCCACCCTTGGGGGCTCACCTACTCGATAGTCGGGGTTATATTAGCATGTGTGAGAATGCATTTTGTTTATAGAGTGATGAATGAGTTCTACTTGTAAACATTTTTGGATAAAAAATTGAGGTGTGTTCCACATCGTGTTTGATAGTTGACACTCGATCCACCCTTTTTTAGTTTTACCTTTCTTTGATTCTTTGGCATTGTATGATTGAGTATCTTGTCATTGTTCCATACATATGTTTTGATTATCTACTTTAGTGTAATTTTGATGCATGGTCACCCTCTCACTAAAGTGGGGGTTAAATGTAGTGTAGAAAAATGTATCCCCTTACATTTTTTCACTTGTTTGGGCCCTCCTAGTTAAAATGGACTTACTTGCACCTTAATTTAGTGTTGTAAAGTGTATCCCCTTACACTTTCACACTTACTTAGGTACCCCTTAATTAATTGAGCTTAGTTATTCCTTAATTAGCCCTATAATTCATTTCCAAACCTTTTTAATTACATTGTATGAAAGGGAAACCCAACATTAATTAATGCCTAAACATAAAAATTTACATTAACCAATGTGTGTCCTAGGTTTATGGACCTCAAACCCATTATCCCATTGACAAATGGGTCTTCCCTAAACCTTAGGACCTAAATTGAAAATATGTTTTGGTGGTATTTTAACATATTCAAATATGTAATTCAATATCAAATTGTGATATTTGAATTTCAGGAAATTAAGGGTACATACCTATAAATGCAACTTTATTTCACTAAGTTTCACCTATATTTTCAAGAGAGAAAGATAGAATTTTTATGTGACTTCACAAGAGCTAAATTTTATAATAAAAGAAATTCTAGAGCAGATTTATGAGATTTTTTTTGCATCATTCAAGATCCAATCATCATGTCAAATTCTTATTCCGTCATACATGTTTTTGGAGCTAACATTGTGATGTAGGTTTCATGATCAAGTCAAGCATTCAAAGTACAATTTCAAGCAAGATTCAAAGTTCAAGATCCACATCCATTGAAGCCATTTCATGCAAGTTTCTGACTTTCATTCAAGGAATTCTCCAAGGGTTTTCTGAGAGGTATCATAGATTTTTTCATTCTTCATTCCTCTTTCATACTTCTATTCATTTCAAGGTTTGATTACCAAAGTAGGGTTTGACCAGGGAAAACCCCCATTCACAAAAAAAAAATCCCTCTTATCTTGTGTTTGTAGATCTAGGTGGAAGAAAGATTGAAGACCTATTGAAGAGAAAATTTGAAGAAGTTAAAAAAGTTGTAAAAGTTGTCAAAAATTGTTGTCATCCCACATAAACTCATGTCGATAAGTTATTTTTAACATTATAACACTGCCACTTGGATAAATTGGAAGCTCCAGATATGTGTTAGAGGCTCTTGAATGTCTTCGAAAAATCTTGACACTAGACCCATTCACCCATGGGTGAAAGAGTCCTAGTTAGCCTTTTAAAAATCACTTTTTGTGAGTAGTACACATTTCTACCCTTCTTAGATTTGTAATTCAAATTTTAGTTTTGCTTATTTTGAGTTTAATATTGTTGTTTCAAGTTTAATTTCACAAAATTGGGTTGATTTTTTATTTTTTAGTTTTTCTCCCAAAAGTTCTTGGTGAACTTGACACTTGTCCTTCAACACAGAAAGTAAATTTATAGATTCTCACTTAGGGTTGATTCACCTAAGGGTTGCTAATCAACTATTTGTGAGGATCTTGTCATTTCCTAATGAAATAGAGGAAAATAGGTTCCCTAAGTGGTTCATCAATCCATTTTTGTCAACCCACCTATTTTTCACCATTTCAAAAAGGAAAGTTCCTTAAACTTATTACATATTTTTTTACTACACATAAGTATTCTATCTTGGTGAATGTTGTCAAGGGGGTTTTTTATTATAGTCATGGTTTAAGGAAAGGAGAACCTCTTTCTCCCAATCTATTCATAATTGTAGATAAAGTTTTGGGGAGAAATATTCAAAAGCTTTTATATTGGAAGTTGTTGAAAGGGTTTAAGGCTTCCTCTTATCTTCCTCCTACTACTCACCAATAGTTTTTTTATTATGCCATATTTTTTGGAGAAGCCTCGATTATTGAAGCTATACATTAGGAATCCATTTTGAATGACTATGCTAAGGTTTCAAGTAAGTATATTAATTATAACAAAAGTAAAATTTATATTTTAATTTAGAAAAAATTGTGAAAGATAGAGTGATATGAATATTGGGCTATCAATATTTTGTTCTTCCTACTACCTGATTGGGCCTTCCTTCATTCTCTAAGAAACACAACAACAACTACTAAAATTACATTATTGAAACTGTAGATACCAAGAATTGGTCTAGGTCTGCGAGTACACATTTGACATAATTTTCTATAGTCCCTGGCCATGATTAAATAATGTTAATTATTTAATTAACCTTTCTAACACATATTTCCTCTATTATTTAAATATCCCTTTTTAATTAATTCATTATTAATCTTTATTCAACTTGATTAATTGGATAAATCACATTTATTGAATTATGTTGCTACCTTATTAAATCCTCTTTCATAATTAAATAATTTATTATCTAATTACCCCTTTATCATACTTTTCCAACTATAATTAAATATATTTATTTAATTATTCATTTAACCCCCTTTTCAACTATAATTAAATGTTTATTATTTAATTATTCAATTCCACCCTTTTCGAAAGTCAAATTAAATAAATTATTTTTATTTATTTAATTAATTAAATCTTCTATTTTTGAATGTTGAATTAAATTAACATTTAATTCATTTATGTAATTGTCCACTTAACTTCTGACTCAAGATCTATTTTTAGTTCTTCAGTTATCTCTGAATTCAACTGTTGATCATCTTTGCAGGAAGACTCTCTATCACAACTAGTCGATTAAATAGTTCTAACTCATATGCATGTACGCATCTATTAATTAAATATCTTTTATTTAATTAATTAATTTAATTATGCATTCAAATTCCTCATCTTCAAGTTTTGACTTTGTCTTTGACATACAAAGTCTATTTCTTCTATTTTTGGAGATTAAGATATTAAACTCATGTTCTAACTCATGTTCTAACTTAGTTTCTATTTTAAGTCTTTCTTGAACTCTTGTTCTAACTCATGTTCTAACTCACATTATATCTGACACATAACTCACATCGCATGGCATTCATCAATCTCGTCTGTCGATCTCTCTTTCAATCTGAGTCGATCATTCGAAAATACAAAATCTATAAAATGGCCTGTCATTATCATTATTCCTCATCCAAAAATCACATACTTTTGAGAAGAGATTGAACTTTGATATTTTGCTTAGACACTCGACAAAGCTACACTTGCATTCAAACACTGAAATCTAAGGGAAAGAATACTGAAAAAGGCAAAATGGAGAAGAGAAATCAAGATAATTCAAAGGGATGAACGCATATTTAGTGAGATCGTCTTGGTTTTATTAGTTTAGTTTATTTCCTCATTCTTTGTTGTTAGATTTTAGATTATTATTCTAGATTAGGATTTAAGATTGTTATTCTAGTTTGTAGAAAATCTATCATGTTACATTTGGTGAACCCGACGTGAACATGCTTCAAAATTTGTTCATCTTTTTTTTGTTTTTTCATTTTTCCATTTTCTATTTTTTGGTTTTTTGCAGATTTTTTGTATGACTCACCGCATTTGTTAAGGGAAATGACACATCTATATCCACAAGCCACATCTATAAAAAATAGCAATGCATCCGTCACCATGAACCGCATCCATGAAGTCAAAAATTGCATCCACCTGTCAACAAATTCGCGAACCACATCTGCCTGTCAACAGTTGAACCGCATATGTGGCTCAAAAAGCCGCATTTGCTTGGTAAAATTTTTTCATTTTTTCATTTGATTCCTGTACATTCATATTTTCATTTTCGCTTTTGAAGTTGTTTTGATTTTCACTAGTGGTTGATTTCAATTGTGTTAAGGGGCAATAACATAGTGTTTGTAGGACGAAGCATTGAAGACATTTAAAAACCTAGGACAATTTTATGCAAGACAAAAGTTGAAGACCAATGAACTACTAATAAATTTGCATGCAGGACCTAATGCCTTTGTGTTAATTTATTTATTTAAGCAAGCTTTTGTTTGGTAGATAGATAATCGTCATGTGGGATTAAAATGAATTTTCTGTTTGATACATAGAAAATAATCATTTGGATTAAAAAGAACCATTGTCTTCTTTCTCTAGTGCTTTTGCACATATATGTAACCCTTACAATTTAGTACACCGAAGTATCCTCTCCCCTTGCGCAGTCATGCAATCCTAGGTGTAAGAGAAATGGTTGCTAGCTCTAGAACTTGGGCCTATCTTGGTTGGAAAAAGTACTCACCCCAAGACGACTCAAACCAGTAGCAGGCTAAAGCCAATCGACTTCTAGCTGATATAGAAAAGTGGATTCTTGGGGAAAGCCCAAGAATCATGCACACTATTCCAACGAGATGGACAGAAATGGACACTTGTCGATGTTGGATAGTGTCCCACGAACAGAATTCCCTTATTAATAACTTGGTTATAGAATTACCAAAAACCTATCTATTTGCTGGCACAGTAGGTGCAAACCTGTGAAGCCATCTTACAAATTTATGGTTCTTGTGTTGAGGTGACATGTATGCCATGGGAGTTTCATGGGTACAGTAGCTTGGCTGCCCCATATAAGTGAGTGTCGTGGAGGGGAGCTAGTGGGGTCAAGCTACTTGTCATCTGCCTTGAATGTGCATAGCAAGATTTATCCAAGTAAGAATTCAGAAAGTATTGTCCTAAAAGCCTAGGTTGTAATTTTTTTTCGACTCTTAACGGTCCTTTCATCACAAAAACTGAAAATATATTGATTTTGGTGTTTTCTCTTTGCTGTATTCGTCAAAATCTTGATGAAACATACAAAGTAAGTCAACAACTTTTGGGAAAAATTCAACTGTCCAAAAACCGAGTTGTGTTTGTCAGTTTAATCGCCGCATGTGTCATAGAGAGTCGCATCTGTTAAGGGAAACACCGAATCTATCTGTCAAAACATTCACTTTTCATAGTTTGCATATCATGAGTCACAAGTGTCACATTTTGAGTCGCATGTGTGCATGCAAACCGAATCTGTCAATTTTAAAACCGCATGTGTCCTGGTAAACTACATCTGCTAGTTTTTGAACTCCATGTGTCTTAGTAAATTGCATTTGTCAAAGGAAAAACTGCAACTGTTAGGAAAACCACATCTATCAGAATTTGAACCACAACTGTTTAGTGAACCGCATTTTCCTATCAACATAAAACATCAAAAATTGCGAGATGAGTTTGAAACATTATTGTCACTATTTTCTTTAGGTTTTTAGGATCAACCTTAGATTAGAAATTGGTTAATTTTTCTCAAAGACCTTGCATCATTAGATGTCATATACATCTTAGTTACCATCATTATGTGTCATATACATCTTAGCTACCATCATTAGGTGTCATATACGTCTTAGTCACAGTAAACATCTTAGCCATAGTCATCCTAAGTTGCATGCATATAGGTACTCCCTAGGAAATTGCATATCATAGAATAGATAACTTTCCTCGTCTTTGGAAATGTTCATGTTTCGGTTTGTCACAGTCATTGAACCTAGTCACTTTGGTCCCATTTGGTGAATCCTTTCAGCTCAATAGTCTAGTTCAGAAAATTCACCTTGTAATATTGTCCTTGTCATACGATTAGGTTCCTTGGTCAAAAACAAATTTTTGCATGCATTTAATCCATAGATGGTAGGTTATACCTATCTTAGACTCATTTATCATCATTATCCCACTTAGAATTTTTCATATTGTTCTTCCTGTCATATGTCAATTTAGATCTTTAGCAAACATCGTTATTGTCAAAAAAATCAAAAAACATAGACATAGGTCATATCAGTTTTTAGATATAGTCTCCATTAACCATTTTGAGCAACTTTTTCATGGTCAAAACAAGGTCCAAAAAGAAACACAAAGTAATGACAGACCCCAATGAATTCATCAATCCATTTGAAAACCAACCATCAGGAAGCAAATGCCCACACAAGTCTTTACTTGAAAAACATGTCACTAGAGACACACATGGGCAGATTTACATAGAAGACATAGATGTAGCAGTTCAAGATCCTGAGTTTTCATCCTTCATGGATGAGTGTTTGCTAAATGATCCACAACGCTATTTAGCAAAATTGCTAGTAGAAGGTGCCACACTACCCCCAAGATTTGATGTCCATACATTGGCAACATAGTCAACTCAACCAACCCAAACTCTGACATCTACTATCTCTATTCCCAAAATATCGCACTGATACCAGTAGGTATATCAACACAAAAATCATCAATTGTAAACACAACTCCTTTTAACATAACACAAGGTTTACAATTCACTGCGGGAGCAACTTCCTCCAACCCCTTTGGCACCAACATGACTGGTAAGAGAACCAAAGTTGGTGGAAATATACCTATACCAAGTCAGACAATTCAGATAGGAAGTATTCCTATTCCAAATCAGACAATTCAGACAAGAAGCATTCCTATACCAAATCAAACCATTTAGACAGGGAATATCCCTATCTCGAATCAGAATATTCTGATAGGATATATTCCCTTGCCCAATCATAACCCATCACAAAACATGGCATATCGAAACATCTACATTGATCCAAATAACATGAACACCATGTCCTTGACACAAGTCGACATCCTTCAAAACCAAATAAAGACTCTACAACAAAATATGGATGACATGTCTATTTCAGGCAAATGAACTATATTAGCACAAGACCTATGTCCATGTCCATTCGACAAAGCACTCTATATGACACCTTTCCCGCATGGATACATTATACCAAATTTTCCTAAGTATAATGGGAGGAAGAATCCTTTAGAACATATTAGAGAATTCTCAATGGCATGCATGGACATATCATATGACCCCACTTACTTGATGCGCCTATTTCCATGAACCCTCATAGGGATAGCATTGGAATGGTTTTCCAAATTTCCATACGGTATACGATCCTGGGTGGAATTGGCTGAAAAGTTTGTCGAACATTTTTCCTTTAACATAGACAATGAAGTAACCATAGCAACCTTGTCCCACATGACACAAGAAGATGGTGAGACATTCATCACCTTCTTCTAGAGATGGAGAAGTCTAGCTAGCTGATGTCTCGTCGAAATACCTGAAAAAAAAAGGTCACTATATTCCTCGAAAACATCAACCCCAAACTAAGAGGTGACTTATGAGTACACTATTGCACTTCATTCCTTAACTTGGTACAAAAGGGGATCATCCTTGAAAAGGGCCTTATTGACAAAGGTGAAATCAAAGTACCAGGCAAGAGCCCGATTGTCCAACATCCAAATGTGTCAAATGATAGAAACAAGTTCTGGTCTAGGAACAAGAATGTCACGAATGATGACATAGTTGATGCTAATCACATACATACTAGACCAGTTATCTCCCTTAGAGGATACAACCAACAAGTAGATATGATGAACAGTCCTGATCAAATTGCTAACTATGTCTAGAACTCACAACAAAGACCCCAAAGGAGATTTCCCACATGATAATTTACACCTTTAGGGCAACCAATTGAGGTAGTCTTCAAAGAATTGGTCAAACCTAATCTTATCAAACCTTTAGAACCAAGAGAGTATGATCTTGGACAGTTCAATCCTTCAGGGTGGGATGATAACGCTTTTTGTGACTATCATCAAATGAAAGGGCAGAACCTCCAACAATGTCACCAATTAAAGAACATCATACAAGACTTTCTTGAAAATGGAACCATAGAGGTTGGTGGGCAGAAAAACACTAAGAATAGTGATCATAAGGTCTTCACAAACCTATTACATGACCACACAAAAGGAAAATCCTCCAGTTCGAGACCCCATAATAATCCATCGGCCAACTATAACAATACCAAGTATGACTATGGTAAAGGAACGAACATAAACCACCTCTGAGCCACAAACGAGAATGTCAATACTTTTACCATTAAGAAGCATCCAGAATGTAATGTAAACACACGTAGAACTAAGATTACTATTCCTGGTCCTTCTTCCGAGCCATCTACACAAAATTCCAAGTTCAAGTACAACCTTCTCAATCAATTGAGTAAAGCCCCTATGCAAATATCTATCTTGGAATTGTTGACCTTATCAACTCAGCATTGATCCATTCTTGAAAAATATCTACAGAACATAAATATTCCTATAGACTTAGATGTCAATCTTTTCAAAGAGATGGTAGGATATTTGACCAACTCGCACCATGCCACATTTTCCCAATAGGATTACTCAACTAAAAAGTTGGATCATAATGACCCCTTACATCTTGAAGTCTTAGTCCATCAAAACAAAGTTAGACGAGTCTTGGTAGATGGAGGAGCAAGTTTGAACCTGTGTACCCTTAAATTGGTTAAGGCATTAGGATTCTCGGAAGACTATGTAGATACCTCTAAGAGTATAGTCATCAAGGCTTACAATGATGAGGAAAGATCATCCAAAGGAGTTGTCACACTCCCTATCCGAATTGTCCCAACAATCATTAAAACCAGCTTCCAAGTCTTGGATCTCACCCTTCCGTACAGCTTGTTGTTAGGTAGACCTTGGATACACGCAATGAAAGTTGCACCTTCAACATACCACCAATGTCTCAAGTTCCCCTATAATGGCACAAAGATCACCATTGATGGTGATCTAGATCCTTTCTAGTATTGTACAAGCCTAAGGGATCTTCCACAATGACAAGTGCCTATTAATCAAGAGGCTTCATCATCCACTCTATCCCAATACGTTCACCCATCATGTCTCACCAAGTCTATTTCATTCAAACCACCATCATCCACTCCAAAACTCGAGATCCAAGACAAGGGCTATGGCAAATATAATATAAAGGCATCATACTATGTTACTAAGCTGATTCAACCTAAGGCATATGGCCTACCCATGGTGGATAGAAGATAGTCAATGGTCACATTTCATGTTCCCCCTACAATGACATTGACAAAATGGGGAGAGTTAAGTGAAGAAATTATGGATCAAGGTGATTCCTGGTTGTATCAAGAAGAACATGAATACCCCTCCCTGTCTATTCAAATAGCCAAGGACCAATATGGAAAAGGATTTAAGATAATGCAAAAGGAAGGCTATGACAGGTACAGTGGGTTAGGACTATATCAAAATGGAAGGACGGAACCAATTACTGTCTACCCATGAACGCAATATCTAGGGATAGGGTATCAACTGCTTAGAATTGGGTTTCCTAGTACTTCGTCATCATTTCAATAGGAAGTGAATGATTACGAAGACATCGAGACATCTCATGAAACACTTTTCCCTATTTACAACAAACCCCTAGTTTATGATAAAACTCCAATTTACGACAAACCTCCAGTCTATGATGAATCCCCTTACTCAAGTGATGGTGAATGGGAGTCCCTCTCATCTACTAGTACCATGAACATAGATGGCTTATTTGGAGAGTTGGACCTCAATGTGAAACCTGTACCAAAAGTGTCTAGTCCTCATCCTAAGAAGCACATGTCTAAAAAGAATGGCAAGAGAACTATTGTTGGGAAACCCTTGATCTTGCATCTTGGGCACCTGACAAGCCATCTTCTAACGAATCACCCCTCACCATAGTCCCACGATAGAGTATACCTACCCCTAGGAAGAAGAATAAGAAGGAGTTAGTCCAAAACTTCTGTGACCATGTCAACCATTCCATATTCACCTTGTTAGTAGCTACCTTTAGGAACTTTGATGATGACATGCCCCTCGTATATCCCGAACTTATCGACTAGGATCAACAAGGTACACGTATCATAGATACATTCAAGAATGACAAAGCAATTGTTGAGTTCATGGGACTTAGAGAAGGAATACCAAGAGGAGATCATAAGGTAGGTTTTACCATAGACTTGGACGATAAAGCATATTTTGGGGAGTCTATTTACACCTCTAGTCACAAAAATGAGAATGAAAATAAAAATAATGAGTCCCTAGGTGAAAACCAAAAGGCGCCTTTGGACGAAGAAAAAGTCAAAATAAAGGATGTAGCTGAGGGCGAAAACCTCTCTGAGGCACCCAAGGATAGAGGTTTAAATATTCTCCCCGTTGCACTAGAAAAGTCACCCATGCTAGTAGAAGAGGTTGTTGTTGTCAACATAGGAACAAAAGAGAATCCTCGGATAGTATATTTTGCAGCTTCTTTAACAGAGACAGAACAACATGAGTTCAAGGACTTCTTCAAAAAGAGACAGGTAAAATTTGCATGGTCATATGCTGACATGCCTAGGCTGGATGTAGACCTAATATTGCATCATTTACCACTATAGCCAAGTATCAAACTAGTCAAACAGAAGTTGAGGAAGATGCATCCGCAAATTGCTCTATTGGTCAAGGTAGAACATAAAAAAATTTGGATGTAGGATTCATAAGGACAATAGACTATGCAGATTGGATATCAAATCTTCTACTAGTGACTAAGCCAACTAGGGGCATTCACATTTGCACTAAATTTAGAGACATCAACAAGGCATGTCCTAAAGATGACTTCCCTTTGCCGAATATCGACATGATAGTAGACCTTACTACAAGATATGAGATGCTATCCCTCATGGATGGTTTCTCTGGATACAACCAAATAAAGATAGCACCTGAAGACCAACATAAGACAATGTTCATGTGTCCATGGGGCACGTACTATTGGAATGTTATGCCGTTTGGCCTTAAGAATGCAAGAGCTACTTACAAATGAGAAATGACTATGATTTTTCATGACTTTGTGCATACATTCATGGAAGATTATGTAGATGATATTATAGCAAAGTTAGAAACAAGGGAAGATCATTTGAAGGTGTTAGACAAGATATTCTAGAGGCTAGAAAATCACAATTTCAAGATAAATCTGAAGAAGTGTGTCTTTGGAGTCAAATCAGGGAAACTGTTAAGGTATATCATCTCTCAAAGAGGCATTGAAGTAGACCCAGAGAAGGTAAGAGCAATCATATAAATGCCTCCTCCAACCAGTATTGGTCAACTCAGAACCTTATAGGGGAGATTACAGTCCATTAGGCGTTTCATAGTACAACTTGTAGATAAAATACATCCATTTCAGCATCTACTCAAGAAAGGAGTGCCATTTGTGTCGACACATAAATTTCAAGAGGCCTTCCAACAAATCAAGGACTATTTGCTTACTGCACCAGTCTTAATGCCACCTACAAAGGGAAAACCATTGATACTTTACATCTCAGCAACTCAGTCAGTATTAGGGGCTCTTCTCGCACAACACGATGATCAAGGTCATGAGAGAGCGGTCTATTATATCAGTTGAACCTTAGTGGGCTATGAATTGAATTACAACAACATAGAACATGCTTGTCTTGCAGTAGTCTTTTCTACCCAAAAACTTTGGCACTATATGCTCAATTGAAAAAAAATGTTGATTGCAAAAATTGATCCACTTAAATACCTCCTAAGTAAGGCAACTTTAATAGGCTGAATGGCTAAATGGGTTATGATACTTAGTGAGTATGACATTCAGTATGCCAAGAGGAAGGCAATAGAATGATAGGTTATTCCAGATCAATTAGCAGATGCACCTATAAAGGTAGACCATCCCTTAGTGGTAGATTTTCCAGATGAATTTCTCTTCAACATTGATGTTAAAACTGAATGAAAACTATACTTTGATGGGTCACATACAAATCATGGTTTAGGGGCTGGTATCTTTTTCGTCACACCTCAAGGAGATACCATTCCTAAATCTTTTAGGATTGCATTCCCTTGTACCAACAATATATCAGAATATGAAGCCTTAGTGATAGGCTTAAAAGTGGTAGCTCAGTGGAACATTAATAGCCTACATGTCTTTGGTGACTCTCAACTGGTAATCCGATAGGTGAATGATGATTTCAAGACTAAGGATGAACAGATTGCACCTTACAAATGAATGGTTGATAGTTTCAAGCAGTATTTCAATGACATAACTTTTCAACAAATACCACGTATCCAAAATAGAGCTACAGATGCAATGGCAACCATGGGTTCCTTGTTGGATATTCAAAGTAATGTGCCTAAGTTCGAGTTTCTGGTTGAACAATTTTTGATCCCCACTTATGATGTCCCTGATACTGCAATAGTGTCTACCATTGTTGGTCCTATGTCTCCTTGGTATAAAGACATATTTGACTATCTCACTGACCAAACCCTACCTCAAGACTTGTCTAATAACCAACATTGAATCTTCATCCAAAATTCAGCTAAGTACACCATCATCGGAGAAACCTTGTATAGACTTACCTTAGATAATGACCTAATGAGATGTCTCGATGCTAAGGAAGCACAAACAACTTTATGAGCGGTACACGAGGGTATATGTGGATCTCATTCAAGTGTTCCTACTCTAGCCCATAAGATTATGAGACTAGGTTACTATTGGCCTACAATGGAGAAAGACTCATACGTCTTTGTAAAGAAATGTAGACAATGTCAAATACATGGAGACTTGATAAGAGCCCTAGCGCAGGAGTTTCATCCAATTACTTCACCATGGCCCTTCACCCAAAGGGGACTTGACCTCATAGGTAAGATACACCCTTCATCATCCAATGGCCACAAATTCATCATCACTGCCACCAAATACTTCACCAAATGTATCGAAGCCATCCCCATGACATACATAACCGACACATAAATATCTAAGTTTATCCTAAACTATATCATTTGTCAGTATCATGTACCTCAATCCATAATCACAGACAATGGCCGTCCATTCAAGAACAAAGAAGTACACCATTCATGTGAATAATTTCACATCAAACACCATTTCTCCACCCCATATTACCCACAAGGTAATGGCCAAGCTGAGGCATCTAATAAGACTTTTGTTAGAATCCTTAAGAAGACAATCAATCACGTTGGTTGTGACTAGCACCTACAGCTTAATCCTGCCTTATGGGATTATCACACAAGCATCCATACTCCAACCGGCACCACTCCATATTCCCTCTTATTTGGGTCCAAAGCTATCTTACCTATTGAGGTTGAAATACCTTCTCTATAGGTATCCTTGAAGGGTCATATCGACGATGAAGAATATCGTGTCTCTAGGTTACAAGAGCTAGAATTGTTGGATGAACAAAGACATAAAGCATTAGATCATTTGCAAGCATATCAGAATCATCTTCATTGTAGTTACAACAGGAAGGTTCTCAATAGACACTTTTACATTGGTGACCTGGTATTAATGGAGAATCCTAAGAACTAAGCTGAATGAGAAAAGTCAGCAAAGTTTGAACCTAATTGGTTGGGGCCGTATATTGTCATAGAAGCCTTTTGGATTAGGAGTATACCAACTCTCTACTCCTGAAGGAGAACCGATTTTGTCCCCTATCAACAGCCTACATCTAAATAGGTTCTACACTTAAGTCTCTCAGAATCCGTGTCTTAATCTAGAAAAATACAAAAAAAATGAAAAAAAAAATTGTTACCTTCATGAAAACCTGGCAAACAGGTGTCTTTGTAACACCAAAAAAATTGAAAAAATTAAAAAATTAAAGAGAAATAAATTCGTCCACTAGTGAAAACCGCTTCGGTGGTGCTATGGATAAGTACCATGTTGAAAACCTGGCAAACAAGTGCCATGTGTAGTCAAGCTCGCTCTTCCGTCTACCATCATTCCAATCGAACTTTTTCACCATCACTCATAATAAATGGTTGTCCTATCCATCATTTGGAAAGATTGACAACAAAGTCCATTCCGTTATATTATCCACTCCATCTTCCAAATCATATTCCCAACTGGGGGAAAATCCTTGTTTTGTGCCCTAACACTTTGTACATAATGTCATACCATTGAAAATGTCCTGAAAAGTCCCAAAAACATTAAAAAACTCCAAAAATCCAAAAAATTCAAAAAAGTGTCAGAAAATCCCAAAAATAGTGTCAAGTCAATCATGTCAAGTCAGTCATGTCTAGTCAATCATGTCAATTCGGTCATGTTAAGTTAGTCGTAGCCATAGTTGAACTACATCGCCTTTGCGACTGGGACGTAGGCAAGGCCATCAATCGATGTGCCCTCTAAGCATTAGGTCAGTTAGTCTAGGTTTGTCATGTATCACACACATTAAAATCATGATGCTTTGTATATACAAATTTATTGGTCGTTTCGAACTATGAGGTCTTTATGTGTACAATGTAGGCAAGGCTAATCAATTGATGAGCTCCCGAGACCACACTAGGTCAGTCCAATAGGGTTCATTCACAATCACTATCACACATACAAAGCTATTGGTCGTGTTGAACTACGAGGTCTCTATGTGTACAATGTAGGCAAGGCTAATCAATTGATGAGCTCCCGAGACCACACTAGGTCAGTCCAACAGGGTTCATTCACAATCACTATCACACAAGTTGCATATCATAGTTTAGGGTATCATATCATGTCATACACTATCAATACACATACAAACACTTTTATCAGTCAAATATTCAAAACAAGTCATGCAACAACAAGGTAAAACATCTCAAGGTCATCAAGTCAATATCAAACACATTTTCCAACTGATCAACTTATGTCTTATGCAAGATATGTCTTTTTTGTCAATAGACGTCATCAAATTGTCATAGTCTCATGTGGTTTGTCACTTCAACGTCATCAGACTCCAACGTCTTATACAGCATATGTCTTGTCTTTCTAAAACTAGGCTTTGTCATGCCTTATACAGAAGTCACCAAGTTGAAACTAGACTCAACGTCTTATGCGGTATGTGTCATTCTTTCGCATTATGCTATCTCAAACATTAACATCAAACAATCCCACAAGATCAAATTTTGGAAAATAAATTTATTTGGCTTTATGATTTTATATCTTATTTTGTCTTATCTTTTTATCGATTTGTGCAAGATCCGGTTACTAGCTTTCTCGAGGAAGTCCCTTGAAGGATTTAGAGAAGCAATGATGTCTCCAAACTCTTTTTCTTTCGCTGTTGTTTGTCAACTGTCTTTTTAACATTGGTTTTTGAGTCATGTTACCAGTTTCCTCAAGGATGTTCTATCAAGGATTTAGAGGAGCAATGATGTCTCATGACCCGTCTTTTATTTGTCTACTGTTTGTGGTTTGTCTTGACCAAATGACTGGGGCATCTTGTCCTTAGTCTGAGTTAAGACACTCCTTGTCTACGATTGTCTATTTTTCACAGGTGGATAACTTTGTACACTATGGTCTATCTCATATCATAGTGTGTACTATCCATCTATGTCATGTCTTGCCCAATGATGATAACAAAGCAAGTATAGCGTATTTGGCAATATATCAAAGGTTATATCTTTTCTCAATTGATCAACCATCATTATATCATTTTCTGAAACACCAACATTAATTATTTCTTACTAACATTCTGAATTCATTTTCATTCTAACATTTCTCTTTTTTGACATTAAGATAAAGTCCTGTGACATAATAAAATAAAAAAACATTAGGTCATTTACATTTTCATCCATTCAATAAACATTTCATATAGTTGCATTGTGTTTTCAACATATAGATAGTACCATTCATCTTCATTACATACAATTGAAATCATGACATAATAAGCATTGCATCATCATAACATACATAATGTAAATGTTGCATGTACATATTACCATCACATATAAGCATTAGTAGAACATTACATCCATTATCATAAGTAAAATAAGGCATCCATAACATCATTATTCAATGCATAACTCGTTAACATATAGAAACATTCATTCATGACACATGTACATACATCATTTAGGAAACATAATCATGTAGAAATAATACATCATCCATAACAGAGAACTACATATCATGTAGAAGCCACCAAAATCATATATATATATATATATATATCGCTCAAAAAAATAGTGTGTCACAGTACAATGTCCAAATGTAACCATAAATAAAACATGAGCTTGCAGGCTCTCTGGTAAAAATACAAATGTCCACAAGTATCTAAAGCCCTATCATCGTGTCCCGCTACCCCTGCTATCACGTGGTGATGGTGGTGGGAAAATACTCGAAGGTGGCCTCTGTGAGGTGGAAGGCCTATCATATGGACCTATCCTCAATGGTCCTACCACTCCCTCAGTGCTCTGTGTCCTCTGACTCCTAGTATGACACCTACTTTGACTGCATACCTCTGAAAATGTAGGAGCTTGTCTCTCTACTGGCACTACGGCCTCATACAAATCCATGTAATAAGTGGCTCTCTCCACCAATCTGACTAACTCTCATACCATGCCATTAGATGAGGACCTACTACAAAGGCATCAAACCTCAACAAAATATTGCTTTATCTCATGCCTCCAAGCTATAGCTTGGTCTCTCTCCATGAGAGCACTGTCCCTCTCTGTACGAGCACTATCCCTCTTGGTGTATGCATTGTCCCTCTCTGCATAGGCACTGTCTCTCTCTGTGTAGGCACTATCTCTCTCTAGTCTCATCACCTCAAACTCTACAGTCATAAGTCTGAGTCTCCCTTCTAAAGCCTCCCTGTCACCATTTCTAGGAGCATCCTCATCCCATCTCCCCTCTACAATTCAATCTCTGACCTCTCTCTCCTACTCCTCCATCGGTGCCTCCTCCTCAACATCATCCTCAATATCCTCCTCTCCATATCCTACCAAAATACTGAGAGGGTCTATAGCCACATCCATGTCTGCATCAGAATTCTCTGCAACATCCTCTACTCTGACATCTACCTCTACACGCTCCTCAATCACTACCTCCACTACAGCATGCTCACCCCCAACCGGTACATTCACTCTCCCTCCGATATCTGCCATTGATACATCAACTGCTACTACCACTTGCATAGGTGCATGTCCACCTACCTGACCCCCTCTCCATCCTCTCCATCCTCATCTTCCACCTCTACCTCTGCCTCTTCCATCATCTCCATCACCTGTACCACCAACTCTACCCAATCTAGAACCTCCACCTCTCTGATGCCCTCTAGGCCTTGTGCCTCATCTCTTGACTGGTGCTGGTTGGTCCGGATTTGTATAAGGAATTGGGACATGCTCTACCCACCTCGTATGCAGCCATGGTCCCTAGGTTTGCTAAACCACCTCTCCATTCCCACTATACTGGCTAAAGTGCTTATATCTCTATCTCTGTTGTAGCCACTGAATCATGGGTCCCCACCATGGAACCTCTCTCAATGACCAAGAAAACTTTGCTCTACTCTGAGGCTCATCTTGAACCTCCCCGAACTGTCTCAAAACTCTATCTGGCAGATGTCACTCAATAATGTGAACACTCGAAATAGTCCTCCCAATGAGATACTGTGTCTGTCTGCAGAATGGAAAATGTATATCCTCGTCCACCCACTCCTCACAATCCATGTAAGGTCTCCATGTGAATTGATCAAGAATATCCAAGGCATGTTGCCAGTACCCTGTGTCTCCCAAATGGGTCTGTGTAATCTATCCTACATATCGAAACACATACGGGTGTCTCTCCTCTCTCTCTACTATAACTAGAGGACTAAAAATAGCTATCCTCTCCTAACCCCATACCATCAACAGTGTCATCCCACAGATTAACAACTATGCATCTCTGTAAGAGATGTCATGTAAATGGAAGTACAACATCCCAAGTAGACATGGACCCCATGCATATCTCATCTCACTCTCCAACATGCCGACCAACATAGCTCCCCATCCTACTGGAAATCCGTGCCCTCGTCTATTTGGAAGAACTATACCCCCAATCAAGGTACATAGGATACAATCAATACGATTGTATCTGTCTACTAGGATTGGCCATCTGATCTCATAATGCTTGATCCTAAGCCTACTGATCTCATCCACCTAATAGAACCGTGCTAACTCCATCAATCCTCATTGGGTATCATACATAACCCGCTCACCCCTAATAGGTAATCTTAGAATCCTATACACATCCTCCAATGTGATAGTGGCCTCCCCAATTGGTAAATGAAATGACGATGTCTCTGAATGCCATCGCTTGCAAAGTGTCGTCAGCATCCCTCTATTTACTCGAATGGCAGGCATCGACAAACAATGACGTAGGCCTAGCTTCCATAGAAGCTAAATCTCTACACTTGTCAAATGTTCTCTTAGATCAAAAGTATCTAGTTGTGACTCTCACGTATAAATAGGATCTAACACCACCTGCAATTTTAACCATGATGTCAGTATATTTCAAATTTTCCTTGGAAATTTTTTTTCAAAAATTTTACCAGTCAAATGCGGCTCACTTATATAGATGCAGTGCATTTTTTCAAATGTGTTGCATAGAGCCTCACATGCGGTGCACATTACATATGCGTTGCATATTTTCCACACACCCTTTCTGACTACTACACATGTGGTGCATTTTTCCTTAGTCTACCAACCCATGGCATATGCATCCCACACATGCATATGCAGCTCACAATTACACCTGCGTCTATCCCTAATGGATATGCGGGTCATAACTACACATGCGATGCATAATTATCCACATGCAGTCATTCCCTAATCCACCCAAAACTAGCCCTAATGAGTTTTTGCAAATGCATTGTTTCATAGTCAGATGCGGCGAATACGACGGCATATGCATCATTTACAATGCACCGCATTTGCCTAATTACTTTTCAACCAACTAAAAATGCATGCAAAAATAACTTTGACAAGTTCATTTTTAGGTACATACTAGTGGTCCTACATCGGCTTGCCTCATGAATGTTCGGATCCGATATCCTCGATGCCTAGTATATGGAATAGGAGCCATTTCGTCAGCCGGTCAGAGCAAAAACTCCTCTTTTTCTATTTCCTTCGAGTGCAAATGAATTGATTTTAGCCCTAATTCCTATTAATAGTTGAGTTAAAAATGGCATTTCTTCAGCCCTTCTCTATTGGCTGCTTAGCCTTTCAACTTCCAATGACCCGTATTTATTCGAAACATCTTCAAATTCAATTCCATCGACTCCATAGCATTTCTAAATATCATCTTGACTTATCAGGAATTTTTCTTGATTTTTTTGAAACTTTTTAGAAAATGTCAATTTTCCCAAGGGGGCATACCTTACCCTATTTCATGTTGGGGCACGACTGGGGCATATTTTTTTTTACACAACACAGAAACAACATTGTATCAAAGAGGGGCAAACTGTAGATACCGAAAATTGGTCTAGGCCTATGAGTACACATTCGACATAATTTTCTATAGTCTATGGTCATGATTAAATAGTGTTAATTATTTAATTAACCTTTCTCTAACACATATTTCCTCTATTAATTAAATATCCCTTTTTAATTAATTCATTAAATCATTATTAATCTTTATTCAACTTGTTTAATTAGATAAATCACAATTATTTAATTATGTCACTAACCTATTAAATACTCTTTCATAATTAAATAATTTATTATTTAATTACCCCTTTATCATACTTTTCCAACTATAATTAAATATCTTTATTTATTTATTCCTTTAACCCCCTTTTCAACTATAATTAAATATTTATTATTTAATTATTCAATTCCACCCTTTTTGATAGTCAAATTAAATAAATTATCTTTATTTATTTAATTAAATCTTCTATTTTCATATGTCGAATTAAATTAACATTTAATACACATTTAATTCATTTATGTCACATTCCTCTATCAATCAGTTATCTAATTGTCCACTTACCTTCTGACTCAAGATCTATTTTTAGTTCTTCAGTTATCTCTGAATTCAACTGTTGATCATCTCTGCAGGAAGACTCTTTGTCACAACTAGTCGATTAACTAGTTCTAACTCATATGCATGTATGCATATATTAATTAAATATCTTTTATTTAATTAATTAATTTAATTATGCATTCAAATTCCTCATCTTCAAGTTTTGACTTTGTCTTTGACATACAAAGTCTATTTCTTCTATTTTTGGAGATTAAGATATTGAACTCGTGTTCTAACTCACATTCTAACTCATGTTCTATCTGACACATAACTCACATCGCATGGCATTCATCAATCTCATTTGCTGATCTCTCTTTTAGTCTGAGCCGATCGTTCGAAAACACAAAATCTATAAAATGGCCTATCATTATCATTATTCCTCCTCCTGAAATCACATACTTTTGAGAAGAGATCCAACTTCTATATTTTTCTTAGACACTCGACAAAGCTACACTTGCATTCAAACACTGAAATCTAAGGGCAAGAATATTGAAAAAAGAAAAATCAAGATAATTCAAAGGGATGAACGCATATTCGGTGAGATCATTTTGGTTTTATTAGTTTAGTTTATTTCCTCTTTCTTTTTTGATATATTTTAGATTATTATTCTAGATTAGGATTTAACATTGTTATTCTAGTTTGTAAAAAATCTATGATGTTACAGAAAGAGTCCAAAAAAATTTGGCAGGCTGAAAGGAAAACTACTTAGTCAAGCTGGGAAATTGTAGCTACTCAAAGCTTCGTTACAAAACATCCTAGTTTACTACCTCTCTCTTTCCCAATATTATTTCTTTTATTGCTAAAAAGATAAAATAGATACAAAGGAGATTCTTGTGGACAAGTATTGAGGAGAATAATAGAACGAATTTCCTGGGTTGTGAGAAAGTGTGTGCTCCAAAACATGTTGGAGGCCCTAGCATAAGCATATAAATTTTTTCAACAAATATCTTCTTGCTAAAATGGGTTGGGGCATTCTTGAAGGTTCTAAAGACTTGGTAAAAAATAAAGGGCTAAATATTTTAGAAAAAGAGGGAGAAAGGAATATTTCTAAGTGCCTTATATCTACCATATGGTTCTATATTTTGGAACAACCTTCTAAAAATAATAAGTGTGCTAAACTATGGGTTAGAAAGAGAATAGGAAATGGAAAATATACTATTTTTGGGATGATTTGTGGTTTGTTGGTGTCTCTCTTTCCTCCTTTAGTCATCTACTTCAACTTAAATGAAGGATTATAAATTTTGATGGGAAGCAAGTTGATGGGTATAAACTGGGTTGGTATGGACAGTGTGTTGGTGTTTTTTTATATATAAACCAGGTTTGTATCCTAATCTACCTATGGAATTTAAAATTCCAATCAAGGGAAGCTCAGAGGACTTGGACCAACTGACGAGGATTTTAAAAATAACCTCCTACACTTTGGGCTCTGCAAGACCTAGGAGGGTGATCCCTTAATGAGTTAACAATTTCTGCAACAAAATCATAAATAGTCATTAACTTCAAACATATAATATCACTTAATAGCTCAACAAAATGGGGTAAGACTGAATATAATTGGTTGTTCATCAATAATATCAACCACTTGGAGCATGAGATGGTTACAATACAACTTCATGGTGAAAGATAATCATAAGTTTTTAAATGGTAGCAAGCCCCAAGTGAACACAGACAAACACTGAAGCACAAAGAATAGATACAAATCAGACCAGTGCCATATCCATTGAAAGAGTCAAATTAACCAACACCTAATGGGTCATAGCAGATTTTAACACATAGCATATAATATCTCTAATCTTGTTGCCTTACAATATCACCAATTTGTACCTCAGCTCAATACTTCTTACCAAATCCTTGTACATAACATATCAATCTACAATCTCATTTAAGCAGTTTAATTAATTCTTTGAATCAAAGCTAAAACCCGAATTGCACACACCACAATAGTGAGAATAATAGAATAACCCTTGATTACCTTATTCAAAATTCGAATACATTTGCACAAAGGAGAGACATGAGTCTGGATTTGTCAATTAAACTCAAATTCAAGTACTATTATGAAACATTAAATCCCAATAAACTCATATCCTACAACAAAATGACACAAAACCCCACTTCCATTGCCTTTGTAACTACAAATTTTTCAATTTGATATGCAGCTCCATCCCAAAATTTTGACTAGCTTACTTTCTAATCTTCTAACTTGTCAACCCATTACAATGAGAATTAAAGAGAATAAGTAGAGGAGAAGAAAATCTAGAAGAAACCCTAAATATGAATAGGAACAACCATCTGGAAGTATCTCCACCATTGAACAATGATTTGCAAAATATCTTCTCCATTTCCTTGTCACAAACTTCATTATGTTTTCAAAACAACATGTGCTCAATTCATTCTTGAAAAGAAAAATGCCTAAGTATCCATTCTCACTCATTACTTGCAGTTGAAAGAAAACTCCACTCCCGTGAAAAATCATTTTCCTTTGTTTTTGTTTTGCCCCTTTGCTACATTTTACTCTGCATATTCACTTTTTAACCACTGTTGTATTTATTTTATTCACTATTTGTAAATAAAATATTTCATTTTTACTTAACTTCTATGCAAAGTATTTTAAAATACTTTACTCAGTAATAGCATTTATATTTACCATTTACTTGGAAAAAAAAAATTACCCCACTTACCAATTTTAAAGTTTTCCCCACATTTACGGATAAACCTATGTCGGGTGACTTAGTTTTTTCCACATTAAGCTCTCTAGCCAAAAATATCTTTTTCAAAATTTTCCCCTAGCCTTTTACCCCATTTACATTGAAATTAATTCACCTCCACTTCATTTAAAACTTTTAAAAACCTCACCCAAGAAAATAAAATGAAATGGGCCCCACCCCCATTTTAAAATTTAGTTAACCAAACTATAGGAAAAATAAAATATTAAATGATTTAATTTCTTCTCCCCATCTCCCCACAATCACACAATGCATATCTCGTGAGCATTTTTGGATTGCAAAATGGAGGGTGACAACGAAGATTTGGCTACACTTCCCCCAAAACTCCCACCGTTGGATTTTCTTCAGCCTTCATTTGTTTGTTCTTTTGCCCTAATTTTATGTTTTCTCGAGCATCTCTGAGCCCTGATGTATCCATGGCGAAGAGCTCAATCTGCTCCTCTACAAAACTGAGCCATTTCATTTGCTACTGATATCCTCCACCATTCGCTTGGTTCAAGCCCCAACTGCTAGCCACCACACTTTCCATGCACGTTCCTACCATCTATTGTAGGTTGTTCCCATCATCTAACCTTCTTTGCGTGGTGGTCTCCTCCTTGCTTTTACGTGGGCCAATCATAGACAAGATAAAAGGCAATACAAATGTCAATCTCATTCACCTGTAAGTTGTTTAAGCCTCCTCTCAGACCCTTGCTACTCACACCCCTCTATTTGTGGTCTCATTTGGCACAAGCTAGGGGGAAAAAAACTATAGCTAACTATTCCTCTTCTTCTATACGTGTGGGCTTCCTCTTTTAGCAGGTCATGCCCCATACATGCCAATTGCATTTGTTTAAAAGCTCCCGAGGCCTAAAAAGAAAGATATGTTGCAGCTGGTGGTGGTGACATGAATGTTGTCATCATCTTGAATTTCATCATATTAAACAAAGAAACATTTCCGCCTAATGTTGACATGACATAAGAATCATTCTTTGATAATGCAAATCATGGAATATCTTCTTCAGGATCAGTGTCACCAATATCATTAGTCATCAAGATGCTACTTGTTGGTTGCCAGAACTATGGAAGAATACTTGTAATTGCCTTGCCACAAGGATGGCTATCATTTTGTGGCCACTTCCAAAGCTTGTGAACAAAATTGGAAGCCAAAGCCAGAAGTCCAACTCCTGAATTGGTTTATATCAATCTTAAAATCTTGCTTGTTCGTCGACTATCTGGGAGACTTAATGATTGACATTGACTGGGCTCTGTTATGTCAATCAACTTTCATATTCTACTTTTTTTCTGCCATGTCCACCTAAACAAGAACACTTGGCTTCAAACTCTCATTCAATGTGAAAAATCTTCACCATTTGAAACACACTGGGTTCCAATGTATGTTATGTTTCTAGTTCTCATTCAATGTAAAATTTCATGTTCGTGTGAAGCATGTCAGGTCCGCATGTGGGCTCGACTAAAAGTTTTCAAACAATTTTTGAGCTCAAATTGTTATGAGACAACTGCAGAGTGTTTTGGAAATGAAATTATAAACTGGGTTGCCATTAAAAACTCTTTTCTATCACTTTTCCATAATTGTGAAAACTGGTCAAGTTGCCTCAAGAATCAAAATGGAAAACTAGTCAAACGACCTCCCTAAGAAATAAGAACTTGAAAACCTGTAGTCATTCATTCCAGAAATCTCATGCAACAAACGGCTTGGAAAAAAAAATCATGAGGAGAAAAATATTAATTGGAAAATTTGCTCAACGAAACTTTTCTGAAACAACAGTTGTTCTAAAACAATTAAAACACACCCAACTACCAATTTGTAAAAATAGTGAAACAACTCCTGACGAGCTGCCATCAGACACATGAGTTCATTAAGGTACCCTGAGAACATGTGATAAAGTAAATTCCATGAAACATATTTGATAAAAAGATATTAATGATCAAAGTTAACCAGTCAGAATGGTTGTCAGGAATGCAGATGTGAGATTGAGCAAACAACTTTTGGTTTCAATCTGCTAAAAATAGAAAATCAAATCATTAGGCTTTCAAAACTAACATGCAAGATAATTTAGGTATGGATAACACAAAACAACATTCATTTTGACATGACAATCAACTGGTTGCAAAATTCAAGCTCAAATAGGAGGTTGTTTCACAAACTGATAATCTACAAACAACAGAACAATGCAAAAACCCTCTAGCTTCACTTTTCAAAACCCTAACAAAACTTATCATGGGAAGCTGAAAATTGACATGCTCATTCACAAATGTCAATAAAATATGTCTACAAATGGGTTCTACTTGGAAATCAACAGGATCCGAATTTTGATTCTCTAAAGTGGGTCACTCAGACTAACCCCTCGAGTGCACTTTTGAAAGTGCAGAGGCAAATTTCTCGAAATGGGCAACTGAAATTTTCAAAATTTGAGAGTGCCAACAATGGCTCCATATGGGGATGTATGCCCCTTATGGGCATAGAAACATTCCAAATCTCTAGGCAGAGTAGACCAAATTTTGAATCTATCAAGTGCCTTCAATCTGCTCCTCGATTCAACTTTAATTTTTCAACATCCTCTGATGACCCCAAGTCACCAAATGAAAAATGGGAATCATCATTTACCTCTGTCAAAAACAATTTTGTGAAAAGAGTTGATTCCCCTTAACTAATGCTTGCACTTGTCAAACTATAACAACATGCACAACTGCATCTTTGAAAACACAAGTGTCAGGTTGCCTTTGGGCAAGTAGAAACTTGCTCTTTGTTCAACTTTGTTGCATGGCAACCAGATCAAATTTGTCATACCACTGTTACTTTCTTCATTTTATGAATTTTCATCAAGTGGCATGATTTGAAAATAGTGATCAAGACCATATGAAAGCACAGTTTGATCACAACCATCTGCCTAATTAAACATGTTGGCCTCTCCTAATAGGTAGTCATTCACAACATTATCAACATGTTCATAACCATTATGCATCTCAAAGTCAGGCATGCTTTCAAAATTTTGATTATCATGTGGCAACAACCTATCACATTCATCACATGGATCATTCTCAAGCTGAAAAAAACTTGCCTTCATATATTGCACATTTCCACAATCTATGAAAATTCCTTCCGGCTGACAAAAATAGCACTCACTTTTAGCTACATGGCTAGAACTATTAATCTCATTCTGATTACCAATTTACATATCAAAATCAACTTGTAGATCAAACTAAAAGTTCTCATAGGAATTTTTGTGTGTTCCCTAAAAATCATCTTGGCATATGTCAAAGATAAAATATGCACACTCAGGAGCATCCTTGTACTGATCACTGTAGTCCAGGCCCAAAATTTGACACTTTGGTTTAGGTACATCATAACACATCTTGGTATCATGGAAATGGGCATCACATGCATCATTATCATCCAAGTAATGAGTAAAAACATTCATCTCGGGTTTGAGAAAACTTTCTGATTCATTTTTCACATCATCATTTCTTTCAAAACCAAATACCTCAAGTGAGGCCTCAAACAAATCATTATCAACATGGACATCAATTCTTCTCACATGTGGTGGCAACATATCCATATGCACATTCTGCAAATCAAGAGCATCAAACAAAAGGTAATTACATTCAACCTCACATTCATCAACATGAGATTCACCATCATTGCCATTGCTTGGTTGCTCCACACATGGATTGACAACATTTGCCAAATCGACAAAATCAGGAACCTTACTATCACATAAATCAGCAATCCTTTCTATATCATCAATTAATATTGATTCACCCATATACATGCTTAATGAATCCATTATTTTATCATCAAGCTTATCATGCATCATAAAAATTTCCATCTTTGCTTCATTCAAACAAACATGAAGAGCAGGAAAATATTCACACTCATCAGCACCTTCATCAAATTTAACATTATGTTTTGAATCAACATGTTGATCACACACATGTTTGTCTTCAAACTCTGCATCACTCTCACAATGAATATGCTCTTTTGATTTTGAACCCAAATTACATTCGGTATATTCTTAACATGTTCCTTCTTCTTTCACTTGTGGATAAGTCACCTTATGAACATTTATATCGGTGCATTCTTTGAGTGAGGAATATACTTCAACATCACTTTCATAAAATCAATCACAACTATCAACCCAATCATGGCTTTCACAAGAAGAAACCTCACTACACAAACCACGTTTAAAATCCTCATAACAATATCTTGGGGTTGTACTTTCATAATCAGAGTCACTGTTTTGTAATGAATTATTAACAACACATGACATGAAGTAGGACTCTGTATATCATTAACTCCTTCATGTCCTCTAATTTCACATGGCTCTTGTACAAAATAATTTTGATCAACAATGGCAAATTGGATATCACTATGATCTTCATAATTTGATGATAAAGAAATCACAACAGTAGAGGCATTGTCATCTTAACAATCATTTCCATTACTTATTCCATGAATTATATGAGCATGAGATGTGCTTAGGTAATCAACACTTGTAGCTAGATACCCTTTCATCATAGAGTATTCTAAATTATTCTCAATGTCCATCGCAATTTGATATGCCTGAAGTAAAGTTGTGGGCTATTTATCCCTGAACAAGAATCTCATCTTACTGTCAAAAGTGGAAAGATACACAACCAATCATTCAACATCATCCAGTCTTATGTACTCTAGGATTTCTCTTATTACCTTTGCAAAATGAAGATTGAAAACAGGGACCAACTCATTTCACTTATATGGATCTCCAAAAAGTTTTTCCTCACCTCACTTGGATTTACCCTTTCACCAAATTGCTCAACAAAAGTTGTCATAAACTAACCCAAAGAGGCTTTAGAACCATATTCACATCTTCATTAAGTTCTTTGACAGAGTCGCCACCTCTTTGCAGAGGAAAAAAATTTGAATAATTGGAAATTCTTCACAGGTCAAATTCATTTAAAAACTAGCATAAGTACTGCAAAACCTTCATACCCAGCAATATGACATCATATGGATTCCTTCCTCAACTTTTCAGGGTACTTCATCACAAGAGCTTGAATCTGCTTCATCTCTACTACAAATTTGTTGGGTTATTTCCCAGTTCTTCTCAAATAATGCACACAAGTGCATAGATCTCAGAGTTGCCACTCACAACTTGTGAGGTACTATGAAATAAGCATGAAGTATGGACAAATATTGATAGACTTACATTGAAAGATGAATTAAAATAGACTCTCTGGAAACATCCATGAGAATTGACTCAGCCGACAAGGAGATTGGACCTATCAAGCTCATGACTCTATAAGGCAAAAATAATTTTCAGAAATAGTTACGAAAATAATTCAAAACTGTAATGAGTCTATAACAACACCGTCTGCAACCAAAACCTCTAAGTGCATCCCCAGTAGAGTTGCCATTTTGTTGATGTTTTTTTTTATGTAAACTAGGTTTGTCTCCTAATCTACCTATGGAATTGTTAATTCCAATCAAGGGAATTTTGGAGGACTTGGACCAACTGACGAGGATTTTAACAATAACCTCCTACACTTTGGGCTCTGCAAGTCTTGCGAGGATGATCCCTTAATGAGTTTACAATTTCTGCAACAAAATCAAAATTAGTCATTATCTTCAAACAGATAGTCTCACTTAATAGCTCAACAAAATGCGATAAGAATGAATAGAATTGGTTGTTCATCAGTAATATCAACCACTTGGAGCATGAGATGGTTACAATACAGCTTCATGGTGAAATATAATCATAAGTTTTAAAATGGTGGCGAACCCTAGGTGAACACAAACAAACATTGAATCACAAAGAAGAGATGAAAATCAGACCAGTGCCATATCCATTGGAGGAGTCAAATTCACCAACACCTAATGGGTCATACAAGATTTTAACACATAGAATATAATATCTCTGATCATACTACCTTACAATATCACCAATTTTTACCTCAACTCAATACTTCTTACCCAATCCTTGTACATAACATATCAATCTGCAATCTCATTTAAGCAGTTTAATTAATTCTTTGAATCAAAGCTAAAACCTGAATTGCACACACCACAACAGTGAGAAGAACAAAATAACCCTTGATTACTTCATTCAAAATTTGAATAAATTTGCACAAAGGAGAGACATGAGCCTAGATTTTTAAATTTAACTCAAATGCTAGTACTGTTATGAAACACTAAATCCCAATGAACTCAAATCCTACAACAAAATGACACAAAACCCCACTTGCATTGCCTCTGTAACTATAGATTTTACAATTTGATATGCAAATCCACACCAAAATTTGGACTAGGTTACTTGTTAATCTGCTAACTTGCCAACCCATTACAATGAGAAGAAAATAGAATAAGTAGAGGAGAATAAAATCTAGAAGAAACCCTAAATCCTAACAGGAACAACCATTTGGAAGTATCTCCACCATTGAATAGTGATCTACAAAATATATTCTCCATTTCCCTGTAACAAACTTCATTCTATTTTCAAAACAACATGTGCTCAATTCATTCTTCAACTTAAAAAATACCCAAGTGTCCATTCTCACTCATTACATGGAGCTGAAAGAAAACTCCACTCCCATGAAAAATCATTTTCCTTTGTTTATGTTTTGCCCCTTTGCTGCATTTTACTTTGCATATTCACTTTTTACCAACTGTTGTATTTATTTTATTCACCATTAGTAAATAAAATATTTCATTTTTACTTAACTTATATGCGAATTATTTTAAAATGTACTTTACTCATAAATAGCATTTATATTTACCATTTACCCGAAAAAAATAACATTTACCCAACACTTACCAATTTAAAAGTTTTCCCCACATTTAGGGATAAAACAATGTCGGGTGACTTAATTTTTTCCACATTAAGCTCTCTAGGAAAAAATATCTTTTTTAAAATTTTCCCCTAGCCTTGTACCCCATTTACATTGAAATTAATTCACCCCCACTTCATTTAAATTTTTTTAAAACCTCACCCGAGAAAATAAAATGAAACGGGCCCCACCCCTATCTTAAAATTTAGCTAACCAAACTATAGGAAAAAATTTAATATTAAATGTTTTAATTTCTTCTCCCCATCTCCCCATGATCACGCAATGTATATCTCGTGAGCATTTTGGGATTGCCAAATGGCAGGCAATGACAGAGATTTGGCTGCATTTCCCCAAAAATTCCCACCATTGGATTTTCTTCAGCCTTCATTTGTTTGTTCTTTTGCCCTAATTTTATTTTTTCTTGAGCATCTCCAAGCCCTGATGTATCCATGGTGGCGAACTCCATCCGCTTCTCTACAAAACCGAGCCATTTCATTTGCTACTGATATCCTCCACCATCCGCTTGGTTCAAGCCCCACCTGTTGGCTGCCACATTTGCCATGTGGCCTACCATCTGCTACAGGTTGACCCCATCATCTAATATTCTATGTGTGGTGGTCTCCTCCTTGCTTGTGGGTGGGCCAGTCATAGATAGGATAAAAGTAAATAAAAATGCCAATCTCATTTTCCTATAAGTTGTTTAAGCCTCCTCTCAGACCTTTGTTGCTCGCACCCCTCTATTTGCATTCTCATTTGGTGTAACCTATGGGGAAAAACACCACAGTGAACCACATCCCTCGTCCTATATCTACGGGCTTCCTCTTTCATCAGGTTGCACCCCATACATGCCAATTGCATTTGTTTAAAAGTTCTTGAGGCTTGAAAAGCAAGATATGCTGCACTTGGTGGTGGTGAGATGAATGTTATCGTCATTTTGAATGTCATAATATTAAACAAAGAAACCTTCCCGCTTGATGCTGAAATGACATAAGAATCATTCTTTGATAATGTTGACACAATATTTTGCATGTAGTAGCAGCCTTATGGGAAACTTAGCTATTGAGGGACACTATGTTCTAGCTAAGTAACCTCCGGGATTTTGTCGAAGCTGGCTCTTCGTTTAATGAGTAAAGTAGAATGTGAAGGAGATTGCAGGAATGCAAAATTTACACTACAAGCGATGCGCCAAATTCTTTAGACAACTTTACCAGAGCACAGTGCAGAATGCAAAGGCCCAAACCACTAAATTGCTGTTAATTAAGATAATTTTCTTGAAAGAACTTATCATGCAAAAATACCCTCTAATTTGTATAATGTAATCAAGCATAACTTTATCTTAATACAGAAGAGTCAAAGAAACATGGTCTACATTCATTTTAGCTATAAAAGGTTATAGAAACTGAAGAACAGGCATTCATACAAAAATAAAGATAACAACATAGGTCAACAATCCTAACAAATATTTAAAAATAGAAAGGACGAAACTATTTGGCATAGTCTGTAGTCTTTGAATTGAAAGAAATTATTACAAGAGGCTTACTTCTCAATGCTTGAAAGTTTCAAAACATAATCAACAACCTAATAAAATAAAACATGGCCCCATATATTGGCCAGCCCACCGCCTGGAGGTGCATCCAAAGAAGAGCAACTCACGCGCAGTGATCAATGCCTCAGATCATCTCGAGCCGCCACAGTAAATATCGACCAGTTAGCAAAATGCCAATGAGGCCACGACATAAAGCGGAAAACCATGCAGCAGCAGAAGAGAACATGTAGCGGCAAGAAGTACAAAAGATCTGTTGGTAGTTCCAAGGTAACCGGTGCAGAAATAGAAACACCACGTGTCGCTCAAATGGAGCCCAATGGAAAGTTGAAATGGAACCCAGTAGAAAACCTTGAGAGAGAGCCATGTGGAGAGCTCTGAACAAAATAATCAATGAGGCGGGCCCCAGCTCAGAAAAGCAGCCAGTGTGAGCCATCCAGCATGTAGATGAAGATTGCCAAAAAGTGAAGCAAAGGAAATTTGAAAAGCTTTGCGAGGAAGCCACATGGAGAGCTCCGAAGACAGTGAGCATAGGAAAATAAGGTGCATTCACAATGGTAAATATAAAACTGCAAAGACTTCAACAGTTTTTGTTGAACAGTTTGGCGACTCATAGGGGCTTTTCGCTCACGGAAAGGAGATCCCCAAAAACTTTGGTTCAGCATCAAAAATTCTCACAACTTTGAGAGAGCGGCCTATAGATTGGTCCATACCTCGTTTGACGGTGCAGAGAGAGCTCGCAGATGCTCATGAGCCAGCCAGAGATCAATAATTGCTTTGAAGGGTAATCCGCTTGACACTTTTGCTTCCAATTCTAATTGGAAGAAATGCTGTGCTGGCTGATGCACTATTCCCTTGATTTCTTCAGTGGTTGGAGCTTGATCAAATGTCTGGAAAATGGTAAGGTCTTGCTTCTTCTCTTTGATCATTACAACAATATACTCCATGCTTGCTATCACCTGGTTCACAGTGAAAGGTGAAGGGAGGCCTCTCTGAGTCAAACGGGAAAACTTTGCCTGCATGTCACTAGTAACCTGGTTTAACCCAGCTTTGCAATCCGCAACATGTTGAATGGCCTCATGCATGGAGATGAGGCTACTTATGCCCAAAGCCGCTATTGTTCGGTCATTGATGCCCACGCCACTCAATGCTTCATCTGAAGCAGTATACAACTTACCTAATAAAATTCTAGCCTCCGAAACCTTGTCAGAAGTTAACTCATGAACCAATTGAATTGATTTGCTCACTGTTTCACAAAGACTAGCCGCCTACGCCATAAATTTTTAGGCAAGCTAAAGAGTTAGGCATAAAGCTTTCACCTTATCCCAGTATGATGTGTGTAACTTTTTGGCAATTTCTAATGAGCTCATCCGGGGCGCAAGTGGTTGGGTCCTTAGAGTAGCCAATTCTGCCTCTTTGCTACTCAAACCTGCCACTACCTTTGCCAAGTCTTTGTCCAATGCGGACATCTACTCCTTCAAGACAAGAACTTCCTTTTCCCTTTCTGCCAGTGCCAATTTGGCTTGCTTAGTCTTTTGGACCTCCAACTCTAAGTTGGTATTCATTTCAACAATTTTGGCAGTAGTGTTCAACCGAAGCTCTTTCATTTCAGCATTTAGCAAATCAGACTCAGCCTAAAGCCTTTCATCATTTGCCCCACTTTGCTTGACCTATAGCTCAAGAGTCGGGAAAATCTCTTTGCTCAACCTTTGCAGCTCCTTTATCTGATTTTTGAAGGTGCTCCTCTCCTTCTCAAGTGGCCCTATTTCATTCTCCTAGGCTTTGAACTTATTTACCCAGATGTCGACCTTACTTTTGAGCTCCATAATCTGATTATCCTTCTTCTTTGCCTGCCGATTGAGCTTGAGAAAATCAGTGGTTACTATTTTTTAGGTCTCCTCCATCAGCTCAACTTTATCTCATGGGTGAGCTTGCTACAAGTCTAACTCAACAACATTCACAGAATAGTCACTGGGTTGCATTTTGCCTACTGCCTTGATCACATTAGGAGTGACCTTCACAAAAATCAAGGAATTATGGCCCTCATTGAATACGGTTTGCAAAAAGGGCTCTGCCTGTTGGCCTGCATCTTTCAATCTTCTTTTGTTGATCTAGTCGGCATAGGCGCTTTTATTTGTATTGACCTGCAAGAAATATTCCTAGGCTGGGATACCCAGTCCACCAGCAAAAGGATACTCCTAAGGGATAGCCAGTAGGAAAGATAGCATGGCCGATAAATCAGAGGTTTTGTTTGGCCATGTTATAATAGTTGGGGAGAATGACGCAATGAAATGACCACTCGGAGGAGATGAAAATGAGGTGTAAGGGAAAACTGGAGATGCACCAACCACAGGGTTGGGCCTCAAAGATAAAAATTGTTGTCCCACGAGCCTAGAACTTACACCAAATTGCATTCCTGACAAGACTCGCAAAGAGGAAGACAAGAGTGGGAAAGCAAGAGGAGTGGGGTTGGAATGCCCAGCCAATCCAGTGGTGGAGAGAACTCGCGATGATGAAAGAGCAGGGGTAGACTGAAGTGAAAGTAGAGACACAAATGAGAGAGAAGGAGGAAAAGTTACCTAATGCTCATGTGAAGCCGTAGACATTTTGACCGCTTCCTTTTTCAATTGTTCCTCCTCCACAATGACCTCCTCGGTTCGTTGTTGCTTCTCCTCCGAAAAATCGTCAAGTTCAAGAATGACCTGTCTCTTACCACGTGTCGTCCTCGCCCGCCTCCATGTCGATTTAGATGGGGTGGCTAGCTCTGATGTTTGTGCATGTGACTCTTCTTCCTACATAGACTACTTACCCGTACTCTTCTCATGCATTCGACTCCCGGCAATGGCAAGGGGGTTTTGATTTACTTCTTCCTCAGATTCTATGGTAGCCTCCTCTCTTCTATATTGTTGCATGGATGTTGATCGGTTTGGAGAATATTCAACATCTGGGTGTTCATTTTCCCAAATGTCATCAAATGTATCATCAAGGGATACCTCATTATACATCTTGCCAATTGCCAAAATTTCCTGTCGGTATATCCAAAAGGCTTGTATCGTATCAGACGTCCAACCAAGCTTTTTCAATTGAGTGACTAGGGACGAGTTGATATTCAGCTTTGGGTTGACCCTCCCCACAATGTGATAAAAATTTAGCCATGGCGGTCGACCATCCACTATAGGCAAATATTCAAGGCCTACATATCTACTTAAATTTCCTTCCTCGGCATTTCGTCGGAGGTCCCAAAATGGCCGAGGTGAATGTAGGATCTTGATGCCGATTCTCGATAAATTATTGTCAGGGTTATAATTCTAGGTATCATCAATTAATACCAACCCAAGGTGACCCAACTTTGAAAGTAGAATCGCCGAGGTATCAATCTTCAAGGTCCTCTTTTTAACCAGTGAAACTAGACCAAACATGATTGGCAGCAATAAATGGGAGGTTAAGTGCTTTCCTCCCTAGTAATCATCTTCAAGGGAACATAGCTACCTCGTTGCCTCCAGGGCCAACACTTTATCGGAAAGGCTCCTGAACGAATCCTGGCATGCAGAGCATGATGAAATCCACACCAAAGAACCAGTCATAGGGTGGAGTTAACTTCCCCAGCTAGGAGTTCTGTCAGTGTGATATGCGTTCAGTCATATTAATACCAGTCTTGTCCAAAGCCCTTATAGCTGGGGCTATGAATGCATCCAAAAATGCATAATAATCAAAGTTTTTTGACATGACAAAGGTCCATGTCAAAACTGGCTTCCTTAAACCACCTTCATCAAAAATAGATAGGAGCATAAACATTGAAAATTAATCCACATTCTATTGCAAAATCAAGTAAGCTAGGGAAGACGAATACCTGAACTTAGAGCCGGCCCCAAATTCCTATAATTGCTGCCAAATTCCATCACTGATAACTCTTGCAAAATCTAGGAGCGACGACTCGTGATTCTTTTTCAGCATAAAGTAGAGGGACATTTGAAACTAAAAAACGCTCTCGTCCGAGTCCAAATCGCATACCATCACTAGCATAGAAGCGATGGAAGAAACCCCACCTTTCAGAGCCTTCAAACTGAAAAAGAATTTTGGCAGTGTTGAACTATTGATTTGTTGAAGCTCGGAATGATAAAACTATGGCCCCCACTAGTGCTCTCCCCACTTTTGCTGCATTCTTTCCACTTCAAAATTTTCAACCTCATTCCCCAAAGGAAATGGGATGCACCACATATCCTGAATAGCCTCAGGGCTAATCACTACCCTAAAATTTTTGTTGCTAAAAACCCCTCTGTTTGGGTCGAAACGTGTCACGCATGCTGCCACAACCTCTAGGCAAGGGTGCACTAAGGGAACCATGTACTGTGTGACCCCACAGAACCATAGCCATTTGTGAAATTGGTCCATCATATGCTTTATTCTTTTGCATGCGGCCTCCCTAAGGCTCTTAGGATTGCAAGATAACTCAGGATCAAAGACGTTATCCCAATCTTCCAAGACCACTGCTCGGTCTCTATGAGGAATAGTGCTTAAGAACTTCTAGTTCACCGGGTGAGTGGAAGGCAAGCTAGGTTTCGTACGTATGATCGGAGTGGCATAAGAATCCCTATCATAAAGTTGCACATGAGTTGCATTCTTCATTCGCTCGCTTAGACTTCCTAGAGCGAGGATCTATGAAAGGTCCTCCACAATTTCGACCATTTTATATTCGCAAGAGTTTTTCTCTGCAAACCTTTGTCAAATGGCTTAGCTTTTCTAAAAATTTCTCCCTTTTTGTGAATGCCTTAATTTTTTCAATAAATATGTTTCTCTGCATGCCATAACTTGCCTTTTTGATTTCTCGAGAAAGACAGTCGAAAAGGTATGTGCCAGCTATTTATCTCAAGTTGCTACCATTTGTTACCAGTTTATTCGTGCGAAAAGATCGCCAACCAACCAAACTACTCGAGTATTCAATTGAAAATCTTTCACACGTGAGGGAGATGGATTTTATCTCGATAGATGAACCAAGCCAACCCTGCGAGCCTCCTTGTAGGTTATTTGCATTGATTGATTTCAATGCTCATACGGGGCACATCGCCCAACAAAGCTTTTCTCTATAATTTCATCTGATTCGGATGAGACGGCGGTGATTCTTATTATTAACACCTGGCTAATCCACAAATTGATGTGAAAGCTCAACAAAGCAAGTTGCATGTTGCACCTACACTTTCCCATCAACTCACATGCTGGGATGCTGAAAATTGAGGCAATGCGACACACTCGAGCCCGAATGATAATCATGACTTTCTTTGGCTGGCGAACCTTAGCTACTCTATAAATAGGACCCTTTGTGTAGCATCACAAATCACAACATCCTCAATATTTTCTAGCTCAGTAAGCTCCGGCTGCCTTGATAATTTTCATTCTTAGCTAAAAACGTAGATAATATGGAAACACCAGTGAGGCCTACTTGCAAAAAGACCCAGGCTACCTTTCAAGGGGAAATTAGATGCAGGAGCCTAAAGTGTATGACAAGTGCAAAAAACCTGTTACATGTGAAGGCAATCAAGTGGGTCTTTGGGAAGGATTGTGTTCATTATGAAAAGTAGTACCGTGTGAACACCAGCATTTGCTCTCACTTTTTCACCTCGCTACTGGACATCAGCATCTCCAAGCATAAGATTTTAAAGCTGACGAGATGGGTCTTCCCTTGGCACTACCTCAGAGGCCTAGAGCGGATTGTGCACACGGCCTAATTTGATCACGGGATTCCCTCAGTTTGAAACATTTGCCTACAACAGCTGCATGGAGGCATCGTTACATCCAGACCTTTCCTTTTCGGGTTTGAGCTAGAAACTTATGAGGAGCATCATGCCAAAGTTCACGTAGGCTGCTATTTCCTGATGCGTGTGCACTATATTGAGCCATTTCAAGATCTTTAGTGGTACCAAGATTTTGAAAGAATGGTGTTTCCCGACCCTGCACCACCTATTGGCATGATCGTTGGTTCTTCCCAATGATATATTGAGAATTGGAGTAGACTTTTCACAAATTTTTCTTTTCTATGCTTACAGGCTTCGTGCTATAGTCAGCATGTGTAAATATTAATGCAAGGCCTTCAGCCCGAATATATTGTAAAATTTTCACTTAATGAATATAATATGTCCTTTTTAGACCACCTAGCCCATTTACAAACTTCTTTTAATTGTTTTCATCATTGCTTGTATTTCATTTCTTGCACTGAGAGGATCCAAAACTTAAAGTCGGGAAGAGTAATTACATATATACAAATGTACAAAAATAACTCATAAACAAAGTTAATTGAATTTTTTAAGATGTATTCTATTGAATGGAATACTCAAGACATTTCCTTCCATATCTTCCAACTCGGAAGAGTTGAACTGTCTACACTAATAAATCTTGAATGGCCCTTCCTAGAGATTGTCAAATTTGTTGTGTTGTTTAGGCTGTGCTCCATACTCATTGAATTTGAGGACCAAATCTCCACATTGTAACCCTTGATCAAAAGCCCTTTTGTCGAACCATTTCTTTACAACCTACTAGCGGCTATTCATTGCTTCCAGGGCTTGTTCTCTTTTCTCTTGCTCCTTGAGCAACTCGAAAAAATTCACCTCCATCGCCCCATTTCATTTGATTTCTAGGGACTTGAGCAATTGTAGGGCAAGAATTTCCGTGGTGATGGGCAGCAATGCCTCCTTCCCGTAAACCATCTCGTAAGGAGAAGTCTTTAGTATTTTCTTGGGCATTATTTGATCTACCCAGAGTGCTATCCAGAGGTTCCTATGCCACTCCTTTTGATGTTCCAAGCCTATCCTTTTGATCAACCTGATAAGGTTTTTATTAGTAGACTCCACAAGACCATTTCCCTAGGGATAGTAGTTAGAAGAGGTTTTTAGGAAAACTCCATATTTTACAGCGAATTGGCACATTTTTTAGCCAAGAAAAGCCTTAGCATTGTCAAAGATAATTGTTTTAGGCGGGCCGAATCTGGCCACTAGTTCTTCTAGGAAATTAGCAATCTCCAATTCAGTCGCATTTTTCAATGACACTGCTTCAACCCACCTGGTAAAATAGTATGTTGTTGTTAGTATCCATTTGTGTCCAGCTACAGAAATAGGGTTAATCATCCCAATGAAATCTAAACCCCATTGAGCAAAAGGTTCTTCTACCATTATAAGCCTCAAAGGCATGGTGTCATTTTATCTCTTTCTGACATAAAACTGACATTCCTTACAAGACTTAATCAATGAAAATGCACCATTGAAAAGTGTCGGCCAAAAATAACCCGCACATATAATTTTAATTGCCATGGTTCTTGCAGAAAAATATCCACCGGTAGGGCTACTATGGTATTGCTCTAAAATCTTCTTAGCTTGTTCCTCATTCAGACATCCTAGCAGGATACCGTTAAAATTCCTTTTAAATAGGATGCCCTCCAAAAGGACATAACTGCTATTCTGTAGGTGATAGAAACGTCTTTTAAAGGATGGGAGATCAATTGGATACCTTCTTGTATGCATAAAATTTATTCTTTCATCAAGCTAGTTGCTTTGGGAATTCTCTTCATTTATTAACACCGGCTTCGAAGCTTCAATCTCTATTGTCTTTTCACTGTTTTCAGTGATATATTCGCATAGTCCTTTTCCCTTTATGGTCTTGATAGGTTTGACTTCAATGTCGTATTCTAGGATCTTGGTGATCCAATTAGCTCTCTTCTTCATGATTTATCCTCCATGATATATTCTCACACACTAGGATGTGGTACACAGACAATCACCTTATTATATGATATCAAATTCTGGAACTTCTTGAGCCCCTTAACAATGGCAAAGGCCTGTTTTTATACAAAGTTATATTTTACTTCGTACTCTTTCAGGGTTCATGAGTAGAAAGCAACAAGGGACTCCCTAGTATCTTTACCATCCTTTTGCATGAGCAGTATGGCAATACTATTTCCACCACCAAAAACATACATAATAAAATCTTTCGATAGGTTTGGGTTAACCAACATAGGGGCGAAATAAATAGCCTCCTTTATTAGCTCAAAAGTTTTTTTGGCTTCCATCATCCATTTAAAAATATTCTCCTCTTTGAGCATTAAGGTAATAGGGAAAACAATACCTAAAAAAACCGTAATAAAACGGCTAATAAAATTGACTTTCCTAGGAAGGACTGCACAACCTTTTTGTTGACGGGTAATGAGAGTTCTCGGATCATGTCCACTCTTTCTAGATCAATGGCAATGCCTTCTTTGGAGACAACATACCCTAATAAATTTCCTTGGGGAACTCTGAACACACACTTCTTCAGGTTCAAAGAGATCCCGAATTCCTAGCATTTTCGAAAAACAAGCTCCAAATGATCAAAATGATCATCAAAATGTTTTGAGAATACTATTAAGTCATCCAAGTAGATGAGTATAATCTTATGGATCAAATCTTTAAAAGCAATGTCCATAGCTCTCTGAAAAGTGGCCCCAACGTTTCAAAGCTCGAAAGGCATTTATTATATGCATACATTCCCCACTTAGTGGTGAACGCTATCTTGTACTGGTCTTCCTCCTTTACCCGAATCTAGTTATAGCCTGAAAAACCATCCAACATTGAAAACATTTCGGAGCTAGCAACCGTTTGCAGGATTACTTCCATTGAAGGCAGGGGGTAATGATCCTTTAAGGATGCTCTATTTAGGTCTTGGAAGTCTACACATAGTCGTATATCTCCATTTTTCTTCCAGACTGGTACCAGGTTTGACACCCAAGTACTATGCTTGATCGGGAACACTATTCGAGATGCAATTAACTTATTCAACTCCTGTGACATGAGAGATTCTATCTTTGGGTTCATAGGTCCTTGTTTTTGGTGAATTGGCTTTTCCCCTTCAAACAGCTCGATAGTATGCTTGATGATTCTAGGATCATATCCCTTAAGATCATCATATGACCAAGCTACTACACGCAGGTATTCTTTGCAAAAGTGTCTTAGTCTGTCCTTATTCTTTTGTGAGACTTCTTTCCCAATTTTGAGCCTCCTATCTTCCTCGATATGCAAATTGGTGTAATCGCCTTTATCTGCCACTAGCTTTCTCTTGTCTCTTGTCACATCATCAAAATCAAACAGGCTTTCCAAAGTAACTAGGCCTCTCAGGAGCTTGTTGGACTTCAACTGGATGATTTGGTCTCCGTAAGCTTCGGCGATCTTTGGTTGCAGCTGATCGGCGAATTCTCCAGATGACTAGAGGAATGATGCAATATGAGCATCGCTATCAAATACTTGCCAATCTTGATTGTTATTAGGAATAGTAGGTCTTACGATTACTCTTACCACATGCTTATTTCATAATAATTCAAAGGCCGGCTCGAACTGAGCCCCTATAGTTGCCATTCTGTTGGCTTCATAATTCATCTCTCTCGGAATAGCCTGGATATTAAGTGCTTCAAAGTTTTCAATCAAATCCCAGACTCTATGTCGATAGGATCACATACAGATGTTTTTAGTAGCAGAAGTCCCACAGATTTGGTTACACACTAACTCCGAATCTCCGAAGACACTTATCTATTTAGCACCCATTTGTTCCACAAGGCTTAAACCATGGATGAGACCTTCATATTCAACCTCATTGTTTGAGCATGCAAACTAGAAATAGTAGGACCTCAAGGTCCTATTGTCAGACGAGGATATTAGATAGATACCGGATCCAACTCCTATTCTACATCTGGCTCCATCAAAGTATAAAGTCCATATTTCTGAAGATTCTTCACCTTCAGGTTCTTTGGTAACCTTGGGCATGATCTGCCCCTCTTCATGTATAACATAGGTTCTGAGGCTAGTTGATTGGTAATTCCCGAAAGGGTTTGTATCAATAAATTATTTCAACAAATTTTCTTCATCTACTGTCCGAGAGCTAGTAGCCTCTTCTTCTTCAAGAAATTCCACATTGTACCTTTCTTCCTAAGAGATTGAAGTGTGTGTTGCTTGAAAATTTAGCAAAACCTCATCAGCAATATGTTCAAAAAGAAGAGTTTCTGACAATAGTTTCATCTTAGCCCCATGCTTAGTCCTCAGAATCAAGTGTGACCAGTCTAGTGCCAGATATCCTCCTACGTTTGCAGTGAACTCTTGGGACAAACAAATCCTGAACAGAGGAGGGATATCGATGAGTATGGTGTTCTGATTTACAGTGATACTAGGGTAGGCAAACAAAGACATAGGTAATCCCTTGATTATCCCAACAGTATTGACCTTATTTCCATCAAGTTGCATGACTCCTTTATTTAGAGGCTCATATTTTAGACCCAAAGCATCAGCTACTTGCTTTGGCATGACAGTGGTGCTAGCACCAGAGTCGATCATACAATAATGCAACAACTTGTCACCAATAATTATGTTAGAAAGAAAGGCTTAGGTTTAGGCTTACTTTCCCTTTCAGACTTGAGCTTCTCCTCTGGTTTAATTGTTAGCACTTTATCCAAGTCGGGATTGGATACCCCCTCTCCATTAGATAGAACAGGAACCTTAGACTCCTCCTCAATTGACAATGCCTTTTGTAGAAGCACCTTCTACTCCAGAATAGCTAGGACATCCCATAGAGAAGCATTGTCTGATGACTTCTTCAGTTGCTCCACCATGTTAAATTGTGCACGTACTTGGTGAGTGGTAGTGCCTTGCTCCTTTAGTTTGATGGTCGGTATAGGCCTTGTTGTTGTTATGTCCACTGGTTTAGCATCAACTGGAGTGATCGATGGAACCTTCTCCTTTAGAGGAAGTGGATTTGGAGAACTAGGAAGAGCTGCTTCTAACTGTGATGGGATTGGAAATAGGCCTACCACTAGGCTAGGCATCGGTTATGATGTAGCTTTGGTAGGAAAGGTTGTGAACTCTCTGGTGAATCTATGCTTGGAACATGTGTTATAGTCAGATTGTACTCAGGGTATTTTACCTATAGGGATGTTGTTCGGAAACGTTGACTCTTGTCCTTCCATCTAAGAAAAAAGAGCTTGGTCTGGAACAATGTCCGACTCTTGTTGGATAGACATCCCCTGCATTTGCATGGTGAGGATTGCATTGTCCATTTGTTGAGAAGCATATGGTGAGTTGATGGAAAGGGATGTGTTTCCCTGGCTATGTTGATCTGTGATTTGTTGTTGCAAATTTCCCTGTGGACAATTTCGCAACATGTGTGTGCATCATTGCAAGGAAAACACCATGAGTTAGCATCTTCGACCAAATTTATTTTGTCCTGCTACCAGTTCCTTATTCGAACCAGGATGAATAGTCTACATAGGCAGGGTTATCGAAACCATCTGGTTACTTGGTTGAGCCGAAGTATTCCCACATGATCTATCCTGCCACTTATTTGATTGGTACGAAGATTTTCCACCTTGGTAATTTTGGTATGCGGGCTTTTGATAGCTGTATCGCTGTCATTTCAAACTAGTCAATTCATTAGTCATAGCCTGCATTTGTTCTCTCATCTCATTCATCTCGGCAGCCATAGGGATAGGTACAGGAGCTGCTATCAAGGCCGTGCTTGGAACACTTCCGGGATAGATATACATAGATTGGGGAGGAGCTGTAAAAGCACTAGTGGAGGGAACTTCAGCCTCTATAACGGTGGACTCGAGGAATAATGGCATAATGGGTCTCGGTGCCAACTTCCCTACAACGATCAAATTATTTTTTGCAGTGACAGCTAGGGCATAAGCATTACGAAGAGTGTCTCTGCCCAAATCTTGTAACATCATGGAGATATCGGCATTGATTAACTTCAAGTAGAACATAAATGCTAGATCCAGAGGTGGTGGGCTACCCATAGGCACTCTCTGCCAAGTTGAATGGAATCTCGCATTGAAGTCAGGCAGAGCTTCATGAGGGGCTCACTTTATATTTGCCAATTGGTGATACAGTGAAGATTTGTCACCAATGTTTGGAAAACACTCATAAAACGGGGTTCTGAGTTGATCCCAGGTAGCAATAGTACCAGCTTGTAAAGTTTTGTACCAGTTTAGCGTCTTTCCTCAGAAGGAGGTGGCCAACAATCTGAGGGCTACATTTTTGTTCGATATGCCATGTACTAGACATACGTCTACTATGTCTTACATATGCTCTATTGGTGTCTTTGATTCATCCTCGAAATATTTAGGGATAGCCTTTAGAGTAGAAATGGGGATAGGGGCCCATACTGCAAGAGGCATAGGTACTACTAACAGACTGCCAGAGTCCCACACTACGTAATTTCTAACAGCCATATATGTTGGTGGATTAGGTGATGTCGAAGGAGGAGATGAAGGAGGTGAAGGGCTACCTTGGCGACCCCTCGGGCACACAAAAAATAAAGGTGGAACAAGCTGGCTAGGGACTCTTGTAGTTTGTGACCTAGTTACGGGTCGATGGCTCATACACACTTATAAATATTAGGTGAACATTCTAGTTCGCGGTCCCACTGGACGTGCTAGAAAAAGATCTATTGATGCAATATTTTGCATGTAGCAGGAACCTTATGGGAAACTTAGCTATTGGGGGACACTATGCGCTAGCTAAGTAATCTCCGAGATTTTGTCGAAGACGACTCTTTGTTTAATGGGTAAAGTAGAATGTGAAGGAGATTCCAGGAATGTAAAATTTACACTATAGGTGATGTGCCAAAGTCTTTAGACAACTTTACCAGAGCACAGTGTAGAATGCAAAGGCTTGAACCACTAAATTGCTGTTAATTAAGATAATTTTCTCAAAAGCACTTATCATGCAAAAATACCCTCTAATTTGTATAATGTAATCAAGCATAACTTTATCTTAACACAAAAGAGTCAAAGAAACATGGTTTGCATTCATTTCAGCTATGAAAGGTTATAGAAACTAAAGAATAGGAATTCATACAAAAATAAAGATAACAACATAGGTCAATAATTCTAACAAATGCTTAAAAATAGAAAGGCCGAAACTATTTGGCACAGTCCGCAGTCTTTGAATTGAAAGCAACTATTACAAGAGGCTTCCTTCTTAGTGCTTGAAAGTTTCAAAACTTAATCAACAACCTAATAAAAGAAAACACGGCCCCATATATTGGCCAGCCCACCGCCTGGAGGTGCATCCAAAGAAGAGCAATCCACACACAGTGATCAAAGCCTTAGATCATCTCGAGCTGACATAGTAAATATCAACCAGTTAGCAACACACTAGTGAGGACATGAAATAAAGTGGAAAAACATGTAGTAGTAGGGGAGAACATGCGGTGGTAGGAAGTACAAAATATCCGTCGGTAGTTCCAAGGTAACCGGTGTAGAAACAGAAATGCCACGTGTCGCTCAAACAGAGCCCGACGAAAATTTGAAAAGTTGCCTAGCAGAAAACCTCAAGAGAGAGCCATGTGGAGAGCTCCAAACAAAATAAAAAAAAGAGGCTGGCCACAACTTAGGAAAGTAGCCAGTGTGAGCCACGTGCAACGCAGATGAAGATTGCCGAAAAGCGAAGCAAAGGAAAATTGATAAGCTTCGCGAGGAAGCCACACGGAGAGCTCCGAAGACAGTGGGCATAGAAAAATAAGACACAACCGCAATGGTAAATATAAAACTGCAAAGACCTCGGTAGTTTTTGTTGAACAGATAATTTAAATCATGCAATAGCTTCTTCAAGATCAGTGTCACCAATATCATTAGTCATCAAGATGCCACTTGTTGGTTGCCAGAACTGTGGAAGAATGCTTGTAGTTGCCTTGCCACTAGGATGGATATAATTTCATGGCCACTTCCAAAGCTTGTGAACAACATTGGAAGCCAAATCTAGAAATGATATTCCTAAATCGATGTATATCAATCTTAGAATCTTGCTTGTTGGTCAACTATCTGGGAGACTTAATGATCAGCACTAACTGGGCTCTATTATGTCAGTCAACTTCCATATTCTACTTTTTGTTAATTGATTCATCATCTACCTTGATTTTGACTTCCCCAAGCCTTTTGTTATCAACACCACTCATTGCATTGATCTCGAGACAACATAGTGTAGCAAACCACAAGATTCCTGATATGCCTTGAATTGTAGAAGCCTTCACCATATGTTGATCACAACTTGTTGTTAGAAAACATGACCCACAAGATTGCATCAAATATTTGCAATGAATTTAATTGGAGGGTTCATAAGGATAGTTGGACCTTTTAATATATAGAAATGTACAATTTGATGCAAGGATATACCCAAGCAAGTATCCCATTTATCCATTTTTTCATCATGAGTATAATAATTTTCTGCCATGTCCACCTAAGTAGGCACACTTGGCTTCAATTTCTCATTCAATGTGAAACCTCTTAACCATGTGAAACATACTGGGTTCCAATGTATGTTATGTCTCTAGTTCTCATTCAGTGTAAATTTCATGTTTGTGTGAAGCATGTCAGGTCTGCATGTGGGCCTAACTAAAATTTTTCAAACAAGTTTTGAGCTCAAATTGTTCTGAGACAACTTCAGAGTGTTTTGGAAGTGAAATTATAAACTGGGTTGCCACTAAAAACTCATTTCTGTCACTTTTGCAGAATGGTGAAAAATGGTCAAGTCGCCTCAGGAATGAAACTGGAAAACTAGTCAATCGACCCCCCTGAGAAAAAATAACTTTCAAACCTATAGTCATTCACTCCAAGAATGCAGTGCAACAAAGGGCTCAGAAAAAAAAATCATAAGGAGAAAAATATTAATTGGAAAAGTTGCTCAATTGAACTTTTCTGAAATAGTTGTTCTAAAACAATTAAAATGCACCCAACTGCCAATTTGTAAAAATAGTGAAACTACTCCTGATGACCTGCCATTAGAAACATGAGTTCATTAAGGTACCCTGAGAACATGTGATAAAGAAAATTCCATGAAACATCTTTGATAAAAAAATATTAACGATCAAAGTTGACTAGTCATAAAGGCTTTCAAAACTCACACACGAGATCATTTAGGTATGGATAACACAAAACAACATTCATTTTGACATGATAGTCAACTGGTTGCAAAATCCAACCTCAAACAGGAGGCTGTTTCGCAAACTAATAATTTGCAAACAACAGAACACTGCAAAAACCCTTCAGCTTCACTTTTCAAAACCTTGAGAAAACTTATCATGAGAAGCTTAAAAATTGATAGGCGCGTTCAAATATGTCAATAAAATCATTTTGCAAATGGGTTCTTCTTGGAAATCAACAAGATCCAAATTTTGATTCTCCAAAGTGGGTCAATCAGATTAACCGCTCGAGTGCACTTCTGAAAGTGCAGAGGAAAATTTCTCAAAATAGGAACTTGAAATTTGCAAAATTTGAGAGTGCCAACAATGGCTCAATCTCGAGATGTATGCCCCTTGTGGGCATAGAAATATTCCAGATCTCTGGGCAGAGTAGACCAAATTCTGAATCTATCAAGTGCCTTCAAACTGCTCACCGATTCAACTTTCATTTATCAACTTTATCTGATGACCCCAAGTCACCAAATGAAAAATGGGAATCAACATTTACCTCTGTCAAATACAATTTTGTGAAAATATTTGATCCCCCTTAACTCATGCTTGCACTTGTCCAACTATAACAACATGCACAACTGCATCTTTGTAAACACAAGTGTCAGGATGCCTTTGGGCAAGTAGAAACTTTATCTTTGTTCAACTTTGTTACATGGTAACCAAATCAAATGAGTCATACCACTGTTACTTTCTTCATTTTCTTCCTTTTCATCAAGTGGCATGATTTGAAAATAGTGATCAAGACCATATGAAAGCACAGTTTGATCACAACCATCTACCTGATTAAAAATGTTGGCCTCTCCTAATAGGAAATCATTCACAAAATTATCAACATGTTCATAACCTTTATGCATCCGAAAGTCAGGCATGCTTTCAAAAAATTTATTATCATGTGGCAACAACCTATCACATTCATCACATGGATCATTCTCAAGCTGAAAATAACTTTCTTCCATATTTGCACATTGCCACAATCTACGAAAATTCCTTCCTGCTAGCAAAAATAGTACTCACTTTTTGCTACATAGCTAGAACTATTAATCTCATTCTAATTACCAATTTTCAGATCAAACTAAAAGCTCTCATAAGAATTTTTATGTCTTCCCTACAAATCATCCTGGCATACGTCAAAGATAAAAGATGCACACGCAAGAGCATCCCTAAACTGATCAGTGTAGTCTAGGCCCATCTTTTGACACTTTGGTTTGGGTACATCATAACACATCTTGGTATCATGGAAATGGGCATCACATGCATCATTATCATCCAAGGAATGAGTAAAAACATTCATCTCAGGTTTGAGAAAATGTTCTGATTCATTTTTCACATCATTATTCCTTTCAAAACCAAATACCTCAAGTGAAGTCTCAAACAAATCATTATCAACAAGGACATCAATGCTTATCATATGTGGTGGCAACATATCCATATGCACATTCTACAAATCAAGAGCACCAAATAAAAGGTAATTACATTCAACCTCACATTCATCAACATGATATTCACCAACATTGCCACATCTTGGCTACTCCACACATGGATTGACAACATTTTCCATATCGAAAAAATTAGGAACCTTACTATCACATAAGTGAAAAAGCCTTTCCCTATCATCAATTAATATTGATTAACCCATATACATGCTTGATGAATCCATTATTTTATCATCATGCTTATCATGCATAATAAAATTTTCCATCTTTGCTTCATTCAAACAAACATGAAGAGCAAGAAAATAAGCACACTCATCAACACCTTCATCATATTTAACATTATATTTTGAATCAACATACTGATCACACACATGTTTGTCTTCAAAATCCGCATCACTCTCACAATGAATATACTCTTCTGATTTTGAACCTGAATTACATTCGGTATATTCTCCACATGTTCCTTGTTCTTTCACTTGTGGATAAGTCACCTTATGAACATTTATATTATTGCATTATTTGAGTGAGGAATATGCTTCAACATCACTTTCATAAAAGCAATCACAACTATCAACCCCATAATGGCTTTCATAAGAAGAAACCTCACTAAACAAACCATGTTTAAAATCCTCATAACAATATCTTGGGGCTGTACTTTCACAATCAGAGCAACTTTTTTGTAATGAAATATCAAAAATACATGCCTTGTAGTTTCTAGTCGCAACATGACTTGAAGTAGCACTCTGTATCTCATTCACTCCTTCATGTCTTCTCATTTCACATGGCTCTTGTACAAAATACGTTTTATCAACAATGCCCAAATTTTGTTGACATTCAACTTGGAGCTCATTGTGATCTTCATGTTTTGATGATGAATATATCACAACAGTAGAGGCATTTCCATCTTGACAATCATTTCCATTACTTATTCCATGAATTCTATGAGCATGAGATGTGCTTGGTTAATCAACACTTGCAGCTAGATAGCCTTTCATCATAGAGTATTCTAAATTCTTCTCAATGTCCATGGCAGTTTGATATGCCTGAAGCAAATTTGCACGTTCTTTATCCCTGAACAAGAATCTCATCTTACTATCAAAAGCGGCAAGATACACAACCAAGCATTCAACATCATTCGGTCTTATGTACTCTGGGATTTCTCTTATTACCTTTGTGAAATGAAGATTGAAAACAGGGACCAACTCATTTTCACTTATATGGATCTCCAAAAAAAAATTCCTCACCTCACTTGGATTTACCCTTTTACCAAATTTCTCAACAAAATTTTTCATAAACTGACTCGAAGAGGCTATAGAACATGATGTTAAATATGAGAACCAATATCTAGCATCATCCTTCAAGGATTAAACAAAAAGTCTCATAACAACATCCTCATGATTTACCTCATAGTCCCCCATCACATCCATGAAATTTTGTAGATGCTTAGAGGCTGATTCTAAACTTTTCGCTGTGAATATGGTCAATTTTTTTCTAACAGCTCTAGGGATTAGGTTCGGGAAACCTCCAATACCACTAAAAACCAATGGAATATACCTTTTAATAGAATAATTACTTTTAGGGCTTGGGACAACTTGTTTTCCCTGCATACTTTTACTTTCCATTTCACAAGGAAACCCTCTTGTATACAAATTCAATCATCACTATCAACCTCATACATGGTTATCAATTACATCATTCACAAAATCAACCATGATTCTAAAACATTAATTGAATACCTATGCGTTAACATTTCTCAAAGACATAACTCAAAATAAGCATACTTCTATACTCATGTTACAGATTACATTTCAGAAGTATGGAAAGAAATATTGTTGTTCTTGTTCCCTTTCATAATGCAGATTCATCTAATAGGGAATCCAAGTTTTCCTAAAATGTTCACATATAGTTTCCATACACAATTTGTTGAAAACCAAGAGTGAAAAATACCTGGAATTGTTGCAAAATCTATAAATGGTTCTTCCAATTGGAAATATTTGTTGATCATGAACTGTATTCACATCTTCATTAGGTTCTTTGGTAGAGTCGCTACCTCTTTGCAGAGGACAAAAATTTGAACTAGAAATTCTTCACAAGTCAAATTCATTTTTAAACTAGCATAAGTACTGCAACACCTTCATTTATGAAATCATATGGATTCCTTCCTCAACTTGTCAGGGTAATTCATCACAAGAGCTTGAATCTACTTCATATCTACTGCAAATCTGTTGGGATCTTTCCCAATTCTTCTCAAATAATGCACACAAGTGCATAGATCTCAAAGTCGCCACTCACAACTTGTGAGGTATTATGAAACAAGCATGAAGTATGGACAACTATTGACATAATTACATTGAAATATGAATCACAATAGACTCTCTAGCAACATCCATGAGAATTGACTCAGCCGACAAGGAGATTGGACCTATCAAGCTCATGACTCTATAAGGCAAAAATAATTTTCGGCAATGGTTACAAAAATAATTCAAAACTGTAATGACTCTATAACAACATCGTTTGCAACCAAAACCTCTAAGTGCATCCCCAGTAGAGTCACCATTTTGTTGGTGTTTTTTTTTATGTAAACTAGGTCTGTCACCTAATCTACCTGTGGAATTTTCAATTCCAATCAAGGGAAGTTCAGAGGACCTAGACCAACTGACGAGGATTTGAACAATAACCTTCTACACTTTGGGCTTTGCAAGACCTAGGAGGATGATCCCTTAATGAGTTTACAATTTCTGCAACAAAATCATAAACTATCATTATCTCCAAAAAGATAATCTCACTTAATAGCTCAACAAAATGGGATAAGACAAAATAGAATTGGTTGTTCATCAATAGTATGAACCACTTCGAGCATGAGATGGTTACAATACAACTTCATGTTGAAAGATAATCATAAGTTTTAAAATGGTGGCAAGCCCCTAGTGAACACAGACAAACACTGCATCACAAAGAACATATGCAAATCAGACCAATGTCATATCCATTGGCGGAGTCAAATTCACAAACACCTAATGGGTCATAGAAGATTTTAACACATAGAATATAATATCTCTGATCATACTGCCTTACAATATCACCAATTTGTACCTCAAATCAATACTTCTTACACAATCCTTGTACAGAACATATCAATCTGCAATCTCATTTAAGTAGTTTAATTAATTCTTTGAATCAAAGCTAAAACCATAATTGCACACACCACAATATTGAGAAGAACAAAATAACCCTTGATTACTTCATTCAAAATTTTAATACATCTGCACAAAGTAGAGACATGAGCCTCAATTTTTAAATTTAACTCAAATGTCAGTACTGTTATGAAACACAAAATCCCAATAAACTCAAATCCTACAACAAAATAGCACAAAACCCCACTTGCATTGCCTCGGTAACTATAAATTTTACAATTTGATATGCAGTTCCACACCAGAATTTTGACTAGCTTACTTGCTAATCTACTAACTTGCCAACCCATTACAATGAGAAGAAAATAGAATAAGTAGAGGAGAAGAAAATCCAGAAGAAACCCTAAATCTGAATAGGAACAACCATCTAGAAGTATCTCCACTATTGAACAGTGATCTACAAAATATATTTTGTATCTCCCTATAACAAACTTCATTTTGTTTTAAAAACAAAATGTGATCAATTCGTTCTTCAACTAAAAAATGGCAAAGTGTCCATTCTCACTCATTACTTGCAGCTAAAAGAAAAATACACTCCCATGAAAAATCATTTTCCTTTATTTTTGTTTTGCCCCTTTGTTGCATTTTACTCTGCATATTCACTTTTTACCAACTATTGTATTTATTTTATTCACCATTAGTAAATAAAATATTTCATTTTTACTTAACTTTTATGCAAAGAATTTTAAAATACTTTACTCAGTAATAGCATTTATATTTACCATTTACTTGAAAAAATAAAAATTTACCCAACACTTACCAATTTAAAAATTTTCCCTACATTTACAGATAAAACAATGTCGAGTAACTTAATTTTTTCCACATTAAGCTCTCCAGGCAAAATATATTTTTTTAAATTTTCCCCTAGCCTTGTACCCTATTTACATTGAAGTTAATTCACCCCCGCTTCATTTAAATTTCTCACCCGAGAAAATAAAATGAAACGGGCCAGTCATAGATAGAATAAAAGGCAATACAAATGCCAATCTCGTTTGCCTGTAAGTTATTTAAGCCTCCTCTCAGACCCCTGTTGCTCACACCCCTCTATTTGTTCTCTCATTTTGTGTAAGCTACGGGGAAAAAAAATATAGCTAACCACACCCCTCCTTCTATATGCGTGGGCTTCCCCTTTCAGCAGGTCGTGCCCCATACATGCCAATTGCATTTGTTTAAAAGTTCCTCAGGCCTGAAAAGAAAGATATGTTGCAGTTTCTGGTGGTGACATGAGCTTTATCATGTTAAATATTTTCATATAAGATGCATTTTAATTTTTGTGAGCAATGGTGATACTATCTGCAATTTGTGGGTAAATAATAGTGAAATTTCATTATATATGAACGTTAGGTTCATGGGTCTATGTATGAAGAAGTGTGTTAAGGGAAATAAGGGTAATATCAACTTGCATTCTATAAATATGAGAGGTCCTAGAGAGAGGATGAAGCCTCTAAACTATGACATTCTAAAAAATAATGAAAAAATGTGAAGGCTTTCTGAAAATGTTAGGCTAGTGCCCTTTTTCACATTGTGTGGCTATAGCGAGAATTTCAAAATTCACAAATTAATGGAAGGGAAGTCATGCATTTATAGGTTCTATCAAGTTTAAAATTATGCCTTAGTTGATTGTGAAGTCCATGATCCTCACAAATGAAGGCATGAATATTGTTAAGAAAAGAAATGAGGAGTACCAAATATTTGTGGATAGGTTCTTTACAAAATATGAGAATCTTGAAGGATTTCATAATGGTTATGCCCACATTGACCTTTATTCATTGTTTGTAATGGTAATGTTATACATTATGTGATACTCCATGCTTGAGTGTAGATCTATGATTGTGCATGAATATAATTTTCTAATTCTTAATCATATCTGACACAATAGGAAGATCAATACTCTTTTCTATCTTTTATAATCTATGCAACAAAACATTAAAAAGATGCTCCCCCTCCCTTGCACCAAGGGCTCATAATGGCCCTGTATAAATTCGTTCTTTCTAATAACTAGCACAAAAACAATCCTAGGAATGTTATTATGAACATTGTTAAAAAATTTATCTAGAATCCTATGAAGTCCTCTATAACGATAGAGCCTATTGATTGTCACCCCTCACCCTTGTTAAAAAACAAGCTCTTAGAAAAAAGTGGCCTTAAAATATAAAATCCCTAAGCATAATCCAAATTATATTTCTATGGAAATGGAGCTATTAAAAATACTCTTGAGAAGGGAAAACATTCCACTCTTATGTTGGAACCACCTAAAACTAAGAATCTAGTGCAAAAGAAATAAAAAGATGAAAATATAATTATTATTGTTGATGATATCAAAGGTGAAAAGATGATGGAGAATGAATAAGGGTTGTGTGGGTCTAATAAAGGTGGGAGGAGGTCTACTCACCTTGCTAAAATGGCTTATGTTGGTTGTTTTTTAAGAACCAAACTTAATCTCAACAATTTCCTTTGAATTTTTCATGATTCAATGATCAACAATGGTGAGGATTGGCCAATGACTAGGTGAAAGCTTGCTAGAATTTCCCTGTACACTTTAGGCTTTGCAAGACCTAGGAGGGTGATATATACTATGTTTTGGGTGATCCCAAAATATTGGCTTATATTTTTTTGCCAAACTGGACATTGAAATATTTTTTTAACTAAATCTTCACTTTTGGGCACCTATAGCTGCTAAACCATGAGGAATTTGAAGATGATGAAAACTAGTGATTTTTGATATTTTTTCGATAGATTATATATATATATATATTTAAAATTTTGAGTCAAATTGCATTTCTCTTTCCATCTTCTTCGAAAACTCATTTGTATCACTAAACACCATTTTTAAAGAGTGGTGCTCACTGTAAAAAACATAAAAAAAATTCTATGAAGGATAAAATTCAATTTTTTTCGAATTTAGCTTTGTAACTATGATATATAGTGTGCTCATTTTGTTTCATAGTGTTTTATTGAAAATAAATTTCTTCATCATTTTTTTAAGTCAAACCAATTACAATTTAGACATAGGCAGATCGTGAACAACATAACCTCTTTTGTATGCATCGAAATTCAATTATTTTTTTACTAGATCAAGGAAAGCAATATCTAGTCAAAACATATTTTTTAGAATTATTTTGATAATCTACTATTTTTCCACATGTAGAGTACATAGAGCTTTATTTTTGGTGAAAAGCCTACATTAAAAGAAATAAATATAAATATAATAATAAAATTAGATATATTTAAAATTATACTTTTTGAGAAGCTTATAATAAGGACTACATACGTACCATTTTTTTTTTTTTAATGAATGAATTCATTTGATCTCCCAAAAGGTAAATCTAATGTGGTTTTTAATCAATATTTTGATAGGTGTAAAGGAGACTTCATTATAGGTATGGTTTTAAACTAGTGGGGTTATATCCAAGGGGGTTTGATCTAAGGTGCTTTGATCAAACACTCTTCAATTGGAATCCTTTAAATATAATTTTTCAAGGCTTAAATCATTATATTTTCTAAAAATATGTGATTTCAACAAAAATCAAGATGTTCCAAAAAGTGTAAACCACTATTGTGGGATTACCCTTTTAAATGATACTCTTGTCCCAAATTACCTGTAATACCCCTCTGTTTTGCCTTCTAGTTGGATAGTGTGTCCTTGTGTTGTTATGTTGCTTTGATGTGTTTCTGGATATTCAGATACCTTATTATGTTGCACTTTTTGTTGGTACCTCGACTATGGTACCTGGCTGTTATTTGTTCCCTATCTATAAAGTGATGTTAATATTATCTTTTGATGTGATGGTATTTTAATATGATGTTATCTTTATGGCATGTTTTGAATTAACATAAATGGATACTCAAATTAATGATTTTTATGCTTTGGATTATATTAATATGTTAGATTTGTGAGTTGGTTACATTGTATTGGTGAAGGGGATAGTATCACATCACTCACTTGCCAGCGCCCTGCGATTCTATGATTTCCTCTTCACGGTGTATGTTATTTATGACATATATATGCATGTGGATATACTCTTTGTTCGCAGGTTGACAAGTACAGGACATCGACTCCACCTGGTTTCGTAGGGTTGAGCATGTCCATTTCCAAATGGTATTCAATTGGGAGATAATAGCTAGGTTTTTCGTGCAAAGTCATCACCCTAGTCATAGTGTGTCATCGGTCTTAGTGTGATCCAATTGTTTTAATATTGTTCTATGTGCCTTGTTTCAGTTTAAAGTTGCAAGTTAGCAAAATGTTAAAGTATATGCTTTTATAGTTAAATTGTCAATTACCTTATTTGGTTTATGTTGAAATGTAATTTATTTTATTACTAATTTAGTCGTTGATTAAATCTATTTTATTAATTAATTAATTTTATGTTGTTGAAATAAGTTAAGTTGTTCATTTTGAAATTATTGTTATTTGGTTTGAAATTGAAAACTATAAGAAAATGTTTAAAAGTTAATTTAGAAAATTTGAATTCAAAAATTGAAATTAGAAGATATTTGATATTCTGTTTCTAAAAATTTATGAGGTTTGGTGCATAATAATTTTTTGAAGAATTTCTTTATTATTGAATTTTTCTTCACAATTTTGGGGAGGATGAAGTTTTGAAAATTGGAAATTAGAGGAGAGGAGGATTTGTGCATTTTTGTGGGTTTTGGATTGAAGCTGTGAAAGTTGGAGGAGTTGAAGTTTGAAGCTAAGCACCATCTGGATCTCTTCAAAAACTCCAGAAATCAGGTTCATCTCTTTAGTTTTAATTATCTTTTAAATACATTTATAAATGTTTTGTTGTTGGAATGCATGATTGAAAATTCAAAACCTGATCTTTGTTGGAACCTCCATGTTGAAAATTTTATCAAAATCATAAACCTATGTTCTTGTTTTGTTTTCTCAAGGAAAGAAAAATGGTGTTCATGGTTGAAAGTGATTGTTTCCTTTCTGGTTTTTCAATTTTTTTTTCAATTTGTTTTTGAAAAATATATAATATATATACATATGCATATATATATATACTGATATATACATATATATGCATATGTATATATAAATATATTATATATTTATTATGATGTGTTTTGTTGTCAAAATTGTGTTAAAAAAATGTGACCCTGGCCCAAATCGCCCAGATTTTATCTGCAGGGGTTTTGTTTTTTTTTTTTTAATTATTTTTTTGTCTGTTAAAAAAAAGATATTTTTTTATGGGGAGGCACTAGGGGCTCACCTCCCCACCGCACCCCCATGGTAGGCACATGGGGAGGGAGTCACACCCAACATGAACTCCCCCAGCCAAACTGTGGGTCGACTGCATACACAATCGACACCCACAGTTGGGTCAGCGGTGTTTACACTGCCACACCCAACCGTGGGGGCTGACTACGGATGCAGCCGATGCCCAACCAGCACTGCCTCCGCCCTCTCCTAGCCATGTCTTGAGAAAAAATTCTTCCACCACCCTGTATGGAATCCACACGGCCAAGGGAAAAACGCGGCTGCCCCAACCCTAACTTTATGCATGCAGCCCGAGAACGTGTTGACCATTTTCATAATAATTTTAATATTATATTATTAAAATTTAATTAATATTTTTAATATTATATTTTTATAAATATTTAAATATTAATTTATACTTTGTTAAATAAGTTTTATAATATAATATTGAATATTATATTATATAGTTTTAAAACACTAATATATATATTGTTTTCAAATATATATATATATATATATATCTTATGTGTATATTTATATTAAAATGATTTTTAATTCAAGGCATGTTTTAAGTTTAATTGAGGGAATTAAATATTTGATTTAGATGATGCATGATTTAAATGTAATTGTGAAATTTAGATTAATGTGAAAAAGTTAAATTATTGATTTTATTTTAAATAATATATTTGATGGAACAATATGTTTGATTTGAATCAATACGCTTATTAAAGATAAGTAGATTGTTTTGGAAATAGTTATTTCAAGTAGAGGAAATATTAATTACTTTTAAACGTATTTTTCTGAATGGTGGAAATAAATGGTTATTTTATATTCATTACAATCAATTAGAGTATGTGATATTGGATTCAAATTTTGTCCTTGTCCAATGGAGTCATTATTCTATCATGTTGCATTAAGGCAATAAAGTACTAAATTTTTATTTTATTTTAATCACAAGCAATTAAGCATTGAGTATTTGATTCAAATTTATGCTTATGTCTGAAAGAGGCATTATTATATTAATTTTATTATGTCAATAATCCATGGAATTTTATTAAAAGAATTGGATTTAGGAAATCCAAAGCGGTTTTAATTCTTGATTAATTGCTTGTTTAAATAAGTTTTCTTTTGTTATCGCCTTGAGGAAATTTGTTTAGTAGGGGATTTTCAGTTATGTGGGTTGTCGTATTATGTTTGTCAACCTATTATGAATTTCCTCGGGTAGTGCGTGGTGTCTAGTCAGTGTTTACCTAGTTTCCAAGAATGGGGATGTTTTGTGTCTCCTATGAAAAGAGTGGATTATGGGATCCATGTCTCCTTGTAAGGAGTGACCTTGTTATGTTATTTTTTGCCTCCAGTGTTGGAGAGAGTTTCATTTTATGTTGCCTCTTAAGAAAGGAGTGGTTGTGATATCTTGTTTGTTGCACTTTTTACCCTTGGTGATTGGATGGTATGTGTGTTGTCAAGTAGAAGAGTGGCTTCCATAGGGGCCAGAGCCCAGAAGAGGTAAGATTGGGTAACCTTCGGAAGTGGTTTAATCAAGTGATAACTAAAACAATACTTAGAAGATTAGGACTAACTTCTCACTAATCAAGATAATTATGCCTCACTCATAGACCCAAGTGCTTGGTCAAGCTTGGGATGGGTGGGAAGGCTTGGAATGACAAGGACATCTATCTTGTCTAGACAAAATGTATTTGATTTTGCATTAGTAATTATGAGGGCCGAGGATCGGTAGAGGCCACCATGATTACCCATTATGGGGGCCAAAGCCTATGAAGACCTGTAGTGGGTAACTCATGATGAACTATGTGATGACACTCTATCTAGGACAACAATTGGTACTTTTTTATTGTGAGTATGGTTTATGTAACATACTTGATGTGACCATGTTAGAGTTGTATGCGAGTGGTACTTGTGTTGTACTTATGTTGTACTTGTGAGGTACTTGTGTGGTACTTGTGTGGTACATGTGATTGGTTGTTTCAGTTTGGTTCAGTTTTGTGTTAGCTTATGTCTAGAGGTAGATGTCCTTGGCTAAGATTCCTTGTTACCATCTCCTAGCATGGTGGGTGGGCCTTCGGGTACCACTTGCTTGGGTGGCATGCACCTAAATCCATTGGGCTTTCTTCATGTTTTTATGGATGAGATTTCTAGTTGGAGAGCTCGTGGGATTCAGTTGTAGTTCTTGCTTCATTTATTTTCAGTTGTTCTTGTAATTTATCACCCCTTAGTTTTTATCGAGGTGGGAAGTTGTAATTTGTAATTATGTTTATTGAACTTACCTCATTCGAGGAGTGAGAGATGTATTTGTATTGTTTAATTTGGAAAAATGCAATTGAAGGTTATCTCTTATGCTTGATGTAATTATCTTATTTGGAATGCATGTGCTTTATTTATTTATTAATTATTTGATATGGTTTATATTCATGTTTTTTGTTGAGGTTCTATATAACCTCTTTCTCGTAACCTTAGATGTTGTTGACATTAGATAGTGAACTTGCATGTTAATTGTACTTAATTAAATTAAAAAAAAATTAGCCTATTTAAGTAGTTGCTTGCAACTTCCTCTAGGGTTGCGTGATGGGGCGTTACATTACCACAAAAATTGTGAATAAAAAATACATTCCTATAGACTAAAAATTACATGAAAATCCTAAAGAATCTGGCTGATTCCACAATAGATATCCATCTAAAGCAAGGAATGGGTAACTTCTCATGAAACCTTAGAACAATTATGGGTGTATGAATGATTTTCATTAAGGATTTGTTCTTTGAAAGGAATGGAAAACTCAATTACATCAATGATGACCAAATTAATAGATTATTGTTTTATCCATGGACAATGAATTTAAATTTGAAACAAAATGTAATACATCAATATTTAGACTTAACATTAATGGACGATTGTGATATTTCCTTGCAATAAAACAGCTCAAGATCTCCTAGAATAGAAACTACTTATTAATCCTTGTACTTCATCACACAAACCTATGATTTCATCAAAGCATTTAATTAATTACTTGAACTAAAGCAAAAATAAAACCATACATTTAATCAAAATGATTGAAGACCAATAAAATATCCTGAATCATTTTATTCATAGTTTGAGTAACAAAATACAACAATAGAGAAATTACTTTAAATTTTTCACTTATCACTCAAACTCCATTAATACTGTAAATCTATTATGCTTATTATAAACTAGAATTCACACCTAAGACTCAATACTATTCTATTTCTTTGCGCTTGATTTACAAAATTCTCATTATATGAGTTCAAAACCTTTTCCAACCAAAGACTTATGCAAATGGCCTTGAATTACATTTTATAAGAATAACGGAGGAACAAATTTGGGCCAAATTACACATTAAGTCACATTTTTCATTTGACATAAATTTCAATTTGAATTTCAAAACATCCCCAAGCAATTACATTTATATTTTGATGAGGGGGAAAAAATATAAGAAAAAAATTATTACCATTTACTGAAGAAGATCTACCTACCTTCCAAAAGGCATCTTTCATCATTTAAGTTTATCCAAATAATATTCTCCATGAGAAAAAGTGTCTTCCCATATGCACCAAGTCAGTGGAAAATAAAATATAAATCAGTAAAGAAAAATAATAGAAACCACATCGAAGAGAGAATTTTATCATCAACCTTCATAATTGAGAGGATACAACATTTTGCAATACTTCATCTAAGGCTTAATCTACAAATATTTTGAGCCATTTGTTGTAGTCCTCCTCAATGGGCCATTTTATGTCTAGTAACTCTTGCACCTTGGTGTTGTTCTAGTTGTACCTGACATCAATCAATATGTGAACCTCTTTAAAAAATAAATCCATCCTTACCTCAATTACAATCATGTTATCAATTGTAGGGTTAAACATGGTGTAATCTATAAGGTTGACTATTTTCTTAAAGTGTGGGAGTAATCCTTTCAGCTCATCCTTCCAAATAGAAAATTATTTCAATCCACCTTCATCCTTTACTATTTTGGGCATTACATGCCCCTCCATGTCCTTGAACATTTTCAATTTATTCTACAATTGTACTCCTAACTTTCTATGAAATGTTAACATTCCTCCCAAAAATTTCACTGCCTCTAATACATCTAATATATTTGTTGGAACCTTAGGATCATATTTCATGTTAAGCATCATATCTTTAAGTTCCCTAACCCTTGCAATTCATCTACTCTAGTCATTCTAGAAAGAACTTTGAACATGCACATATCTTTCATGAGCCTCATGGATACTTTTGTATTCCCCAAAATATTGTCAACTTTGTGTACTAGCTTAGAAAATCTATGCTTCAAGACATCATCAAAAATTCCATCAGAAACCATTACAATCTCTTCCTTAGCCCTCCTAACATTATCCTTTTTTTTGCACTTCCTTCAAATTTTGAATTCCTAATGCCAAAGTATCCCTACCTTGAGCTGATAAATTCGAAGAAGATGAGGAGGGTGAAGGTGGGGCTCTTATAGATTGAGTTGCTTGTGTTGTGGGCCTTATTTTGTTACACTCATCCATAAGAGTGTTGTAGTCTTTCAGTAAAACATCATAGTTATATTGTGATATTTGTGCAATGTTAGCACTTAGCATGGTAGCATGCATGGTCAACTTCATAGCCTAGATTGGGGTTATGTATTTAGATCTCTTTACCATGAACAAACCAATAACCTCCTCAATTGACCTTACAACCTTAGGTTTTCTAGTGTTTGGTGCCATCAACCAAATTGCAAGAGTACATGCAATTTTGGATAAAATCTAAAGCCAAAGACATGGTTATCAAAATGTTCTTTTGGAACAGAAGCTTGCGGATCCTTTCTTATTGCATCAAGTGCAATAGTAGTATTTATACTACACCCTAGAAGAAACATTATTCCACTTTTTGTAACAATTTTTCTAGCCTTGACAAGGGTAATGGTTTCTATGTCAGCCATTATCTTATCTTCTTCTAATTTCTTTGCTTCATTTTGCTAAGAAGGATCTACACTAGCCTTAGCCTCCTCAATTATCTTCTTTATGTCTTGGATTATTTGCTAGATGATGAACTCTTTAAACTCCTTGGTTTGCACAAAAGCACCATCCACAAGAAATTCATCGCATCCCTTGATCTAGGGATCATCATCAGTTTCTTCATTGTACTCCCACTTGATAAATCTATCTTGCAAAAAAAATGAATCAAGAGCATCATTTATTTTAGGGGTATGGAATATCATCTCCACCTCCTCATCAAAAGGCACACACTCTATGTTGGTGTTTTTCCTTAAAAAACTTAAAATACTCTAAAGGGTAGCCAACCTTATGCTCAATATTTTTCAAGATCAATGGCCAATGAATAGGAGCTGTATATACAAATTTTTCTCCCATGCACGTGAGGCTCTATTAAACCTGGGAGGGTAATCACAACAATGTGCTTTCAGATAATTATGTGTAAAAGTGTCAAACACATAGTAAATAGATAATTCTCCTTTGTATGTTGAATAGACACAATACCCTGAAAGTATGGTTGAACCTCATGGAAATGCACACATTAAACATGAGATATACGATTCACTGAATTATACACACCCATAACAAGATTGATAAGTAAATTTGACTATAAAATGTAGCCGCTCACAATATAATATCAAGAAATTGCAACACTAAGAGACTAGTGCCATATTCTAGGGTGGAGTCACCTAAACCAAATAATTTCAAACTTATCACAACTTTCACTCTATCATAACTATGCTTACTAGATGATGCATTACACCATTGATACTAGAAAGAAAACTAGTCATACTTTATTAATCCAAGTATATAGTTGCATAGACCTCTATCTATGTTAATATAGTTTAATTCATTCTTTGAATGAATGTAACAACATAGAACAAACACTCAAGGAAATATAAGAGGACAAATAACATAAACCCTTGATTTATTATATTCATAATTTGTGAAATGTGTACAATGGAGATAACCAACTCAAAATATATGATCATTTAAATGAAAAATATAAGAGTTATGTGAATTAATTTTCAATTACATGACTCAGAAGACTTTAAAAACCTAAAACCAACTCTATATATTTGAGACCCTATTACAAAATCTTTTCCCATGAGACCCAACTATGAACCACCACTTGAAAGAAGAAAAAATTCTACACTTAAGGAAATTACACAAACCCTAAGTGGAGATCCTCAATAGACATCTGGCACATTCCTCTCTGTTGATCAATAGCTACCTCCAACACTTGAATAATCCTCATTTGCAATTTTATTTATGCCTCCTTCATTCACTTTCCATGCAACAAAAATATATTCCTTACCATGAAGATTCATCATTCATATCCACCGACTGTAGAAAATATTCTATTTGTGAAATAATAAAATTCCACTATGAAAGTATTTTACTCTTCCATTTTTACCCTACTACTGCAAAAATCATCTTTTACTCTTAAATCCCGTTTACTCCATTGAAAATTTGTTTCACCCTTGAAAATCACATTCTCCTTTGTTGGGTTGTAGAAAACTCATCTACTTGCACTTTATAACTTATTTCCTAGAAAAATGCTTTTCCCCTAACATGTAAAGGTTTTAATTATTTTTTATTTTCGTTTTAGAAAAAATATTTACCCATCAGTGTAGAATTTAAATGCCCAACATTTAAAATCTCACCTTTTTTACTTGTGAGGGCTTTAATTTTTATTCAGGCAATAAAAATATTTACCCATGTATTTTACACTTCACCTTTACTTATCTCCCATTGTGAAAGTAACTCAAAAAATAACGTTTGATATTAATCATGGGCCCCACCACTCCTTCATTTCCTGGCAATTACCATCACCAATCGTGGATAGAATGAGAAAATGGAAAAAACAATCAATGACATGCAAGAAAGAAGAATGTAGCATTGGACATAGCTGATATATTTGGTAAAATGCAAATCAAAACAATAATAGGAAATATCATCACACCATCACTGATCTGATTGGTAAAAATGAAATGAAATCATGATGAGTGATATTCCTCTTGTCCATCAAAATCTTTTGTTCTGTATTCTACTATTTCTCAATGACCCTCGACTACACCAAGCATATGTTTACAATAATCAATGTAACCTGAGCTTCCTTAATCTGGTTGTGCATTCACCATTATTTTTTACATTTTACTGCCTGTGGCAACGAGTTTTTCATTTTTTATATTTTGAGGATTTAATTTTTTTTATTAGCTGCAGAAATCATTTATCCATGCAATTTACATTTTAATTATCCTTCACATACTTTTGCACCATTGAAATTCCCTTTAAAAAATCTATTGAAGCTTTCCATGGGATCCACTGACTCATATACCAATGCATCATGCATCGTGAATGCCAAGAGAAAATGAAGACATTAATTAGCGATACGTAATGGAGAGGAAACAACATCACCCCACTATGGATTTGATGAGAGAAAAAGATTTGAAATCCACGATGGGCGATGAGAGAACACAACATCACTCCATCACGGATTTGATGAGAGAAAGAGACTCAAATCAAGAATGAGCAATGAGTTTACTGTGCAACTATGAAAGCCACAAAAGCCGCCTCTTATCTAATCAGAAGCGAGAATTAAAATTTATTTTCCTCTAGAATATTTAAAATTGTATTTTATGTTTTCCCTAAATGCTCCTTTTACATTTGCATAATATTTAGAATATTCACAATATTTTAAATATTAACATTTGAAACTTTAGAAAAATTGTGACTTCTAAATACGCCTACAGGCCAAATGGAGAAATTTATTACGGGAAAACTGAGACCCTTGGAGCCATGAAAATTTGTGTAGGGACATTATCAATTATTTAGAGAAAATCCATTTCCTCAAAACTTACATCGTCAAAATATTTCTAGGACCTCCTTTGCAAACTACCTGCGGGATGTGTTCACCACACCCAAAATACATTAAAATAATGTATCAAATGACCTTCATTTTTGGTGGAAATGGAGCTATAGATGTTTAGACCAAAACAAGAAATGGGCTATCCTTATAATTTGAATATTTGAAACTTTTTGGAACACCATTTTTGGCCTTGTCACAATCAACATAGGATTAATTAACCCATCAAAACTCATCCTCGAACCTTGAAACTGAGCAAGCATGTAGGAATTTGACCCAAGAACTCATTGTATAAAATGGATTGTAAAAATTCATCTTGAGGTGCAAGATATTAAAATTGAAAGTGGCTCATTAAAACATTTCTGCAATTTCACCTATCATTCAAACATACCAAGTCACCTCCTTGAAAAATTATCAAATCACCTCTTGAGAAGCTACCATTGGAAACACTAGATCATTGAGGTCCATTGAGTAGGTGCACACTAGGGATCTTCACCAATCCATATTCTTCACAAGATATTAAAGGTCAAAGTTGACCTCCTTGAAACATTCTAGAATTGCAGATGTAAAAACTAAACAAATCGTAGTTGCTTTTGATCTTGCAAAAACATCAAATATGATCATGAGACTCTGAAATCAGACTAGGGAGAATAAAAATATGGGAGTAATGAAAAGAAACAACCTATTTTTCATGAAAATAATCCACTTGTGAAATATCATCCTGAATAGGGGCTACTTTGTAGGCCTAATAGTTTGCAAACATCAAAACAGTCTGAGAACCCTCCATCTTTTCTTTTCAAAACCCTATCACAACTCATCACCAAAGGCTAAAAAATAACATACATGTTCATATATATTAAATGAATACACTCACTAGGGGGTTTGGCATGAAAATCAATAGGCTCCTATTTATGACCTTCCAAAGTACGTCACTAGAGTATATATTTCAGGGGCACTTTTGAGTGTGCAAATAAGTTACTTGTCATCATGGGAACTCAAAATTTGATTTTTTTCTAATGTTCCATTAGTGGATTTGACTTGGGACACATTCCCCTTGCAAACATGGTGAGATTCTAGATCTCTAGGGAGTAGACCAAGTGCCAGAAACATTGGGCGCTTTAAAATTTCTCCATTATACTACATTAGAACCCATTTTTCAAACTTCATTTTCTAGCCTGAGGCCCCCAAAAATGAAGTAATAATATTTTACTCTGTCAAACACTCTCTTGTTGAAGGAACTGATTTCCCTCAACCCACATTTACATCTACCATACCACCGCAACAAGTATGACATCATTATGGGCAAAGCAAGTGTCAGGCCCCTTCTAAACAAGTGAGAATCTGCTTGATTACAAACATTGCCACTAACATCTCTCACAAATGTTTTGAGTATACAATTGTTAATGTAGTCTCAAAATTGTTCATTGCATAACCATGCATAAACTAAAAAACTTCATCATCACATGACACATATGTGTTATATTCATGACATGAAATATATGCACCTTGAAAATAACATTCCTTTCTCTTCATCTTATTGTCACGCTCCTTCAAACTACCTCCCAATTGAACCATAAATTGAAAGTGTTCATACTCTTCCAAGTATTTGGAATCACGATACACAACCTTATCTACAACACTTGTATCAAATGTAATATTCATAGGTAATGCCCTTGAGGAGCTAATCAATGTGTTTCTCTATTTTCTCAAGAATACATTCTAATCCTATGTCAAATGCATCGTCAAAGTTCTTAATAAAGAGTGGATTATCTTTGCACCAGTAAGGATCATCATTTCTCATTTCTAGCGAAGATGAAGGCTCATCAAACAAGGGGTTTTCCATTACATTCATTTTTGACACAAATATTTTTGCTTCCTGCATATGGAGTTCCAAATCTTCCCTAGTATCACTATACTTTGAAACACCATAGTCAGTGTCTTCTTCATAGGCATAATCACAATCAACCTTGAACTCACAACAACCAATGTTATTCTTCATTTCATCCTCTGATTTTTCAACACACATATTTGAATTTTTTGTTATATCCACATAATTTGAGATAGGATGGTCATAAAGCTCTTCAAGCTCCATATCATTATCAACTAGAAATGATGACTTCTTATTATTCAAATTCCCATCATAATTCATATAACTTGATAATCTGAGAGTGAACTAATGTCATCAACATATTTTCTTCTAATGTTATACTCATCTGGCATAAAGCATCCCAACTCTACTTCATGGGGATAAACATAATCAATAGGGAAATGGACATACTCAATGTCATCACAGTTACTACAACAAGGGGACTCATCAACACTAACACTATGTTCAAAATTTTTAGACAGAGTGCTTAGTCTTATGTCTTCAATAGGACAACAAGAGTTGGAATATTCAAACGAATTAAAACCATAAATTTCACTCGTTTCACTAAGGTATGTATTTTCAACCTTTCTCTACTCTCTTCTTCCTTATGTGATATCTCACTACTTGACTCATATGGAGCAACAAAATCATTAACATTATAGATTGAAAACATGATATTTTTATAATGATCATCTCTAATATTTTCAAAAAGAGAAAATTATTCACACACTTGGTCAAGTTTAATAGGCTTCAACTCCTTCGGTAGATCACTAAAACCTAATTCATAAGATTCATAAAATAAATCAATGCATACTGAATTATTCAGGTCTTTGACACTCAAGAATTACAAACAGAGTATCCATAAATATTGCATAAAGATCATATGATGATTCTCCTTCATGTCTCCTTATGAAAGAGAGAGCTTGACCCAAAACCATAGGATCATTATTGCATATAGCTTACTGACAAATTGTTTGAGGCTCTACATGATCAACACCATGTGCCAATTTATAGGTTGGGATTGCAAGGTTTCAATTTTTATGGCATTTATTATCAATTTATGACTCACACCTCTCATCAACATTTGGTGCTTTAGGGCAATGAAAACTCGTAGAAATAAAACCCTTCTACATTCAATATTTCTGGTTGTATTCAATGTTCATGGCTATATCATAGGGTTCATGCAAGGTTGTAGGATCCTTATCTATTAATAGATATCTCATCTCATTACCAAAAGCTCCCAAGTATTAAAAAAAACACGCTGCATCACTTGGCCTCAAAACCTCTAGAATATCCCTCACTATTTTAGCAAATCTTTGATTAAATGCAGGGACTAGCTCATCCTCTTCTTTCTCAATGCTCATTATTTTACTGATCATATAAATAGCATTTATTATTTCACCAAATTTCTCCATGAACACTACTTTGAACTCACTCCAAGAATAGACAACGCATGTTGGTAAATCAAAGAACCAATCTCTTGCATCTCCTTTTAGAGATTTCAAAAATAGCTTCATGATAATATCCTCATGATCTACCTCATAGTCATTCATTAAATTATGGAATTATTGCAGATGCTTATTAGTTGATCAAAACTTCTCACCATTGAGCTTTGGTATCCTATCTCTGATTTCAAATGGCATGAAATTTGGGAAACCATAAATACCATCAAAATTTATGGATCTATATCTTTCAACATAGAAACTTATTTTCTTACATGACAGGGGTTGCACACTATGCACTATTATATTTGGGGCCACACAGGGATGCATAAGGTGATGATACATTTTCTTATACCCTTACAAGCCCTGTCATATCAACTTTGCAGTTACACAAGGTAACTCAAAATTCTCTTACAATATTATCCTAAGATTTTCCAAATGCATATTTCTATCTCATCTTGCTTAAGATCTTCCAAATGAGTTTCCTCATAAACATTGAATATATCACTTCATAAAAGAGACTACAAATTATAACTCAGAAGTATGAAATAATATCAATACTATTCCCTTTCCTAGTGCTTAATCACTCAATAAGGAACCAAATTCTTTCAATACCTTCAAATATGGTTTTCACATACAAATTTATCCTTCTTGAAAACCAAACATGAAAAATGCCTGGATATGTTGCAGCTGCTGCAAATTATTTTTCCTAACTAGAAATCTTCGTAGATCTAAAATCATCTTCACATATTCAGCAAGTTCTTTAGATAGAGTCACCACCTCTTTTCACATAGGACCAAACTTCAAACAATATGAAGCTCATTCAAAAATAAATTTCCTTCTAGGTCTTTTTTCACAACAAAGTCACACATAAGTTCATTGAAATTTTCTGCAAAAAAACTTCTTCCAAGTTTGAGAACTTCTAAATATCTGAACCAAATTCTTAGATTCACTAATTTCTTGACTCTTTCCAAATGTATACTTCTTTGATTCTCCCCAAAAGAGTCGCTAGGCTATCAATGTTTTTTACAAAAGAACCTTAAAATCCTTTAAAGGGTAGCCAACCCATATGCTCAATAATTTTCAAATTCAGTGGCCAACGAATGGGAGCTTGATATACAAAATTTCCTCCCCCGCACTTTAGGCTTTGTTAAACATGGGATGGTAATTCCAGCAATGTTATTTTATATACTTGTGTGTATCAAACACACCATAAACAAATAATTCTCCTTTGTATGTCAAATAGACACAATACCTTGAAGGTATGGCTAACACTCATGGTAGTGTACACATTAAACACTAGAGATATTATTCATTCAAGTACTCACACACCCATAACAAGATTGACAAGTAAATTTGATTATAAATTGTAGCTTCTCATAAAATAATCTTAGGATATTGCAACATCAAGAGACCAGTAACATATTCTAGGGTGGAGTCTTGTAAATCAAATAATTTCAAACTTATCACAAAATTCACTCAGTCATAACTATTCTTATCAGATAATGCATTACACCATTAATACTAGAAATCAAACCAATCAAAAAATTTTAATCCAACTATATAGTTGCATAAACATATATATGTGTTAATAAAGTTTAATTCATTCTTTGAATGAAAGTAACAACACAAAACAAACAATCAAGGAAAGACAAGAGGACAAATAACAAAAACCCTTGACTTCTTATATTCATAGTCTGTGAAATGTGTAGAATGGAGATAACCAACTCACAATATATGATCATTTACATGCAAATATAACAATCATGTGAATAAATTATCAATTACATGAATCAAAAAACTTCAAAAATCTAAAACCAACACTATACATTTGAGACCTTGTTATAATTTTTTTTCCTATGAGACCAAACTATGAACTACCAATTGAAAGAAGTAGAAATTCTAGACTTAAGGAAATTACAAAAACCCTAAATGGAGATCATCAATAGAAATTTGAAAAATTCCTCTTCGTTGATTAGTAACTGCCTCAAAAACTTGAAGAATCCTCATCTGCAATTTGATTCCTACCTCCTTCATCCACTTCCTCTACAAAATAAAATATATTCCTTACCATGAAGAGTCATCAATCATTTCCATAGGCTATAGAAAATATTTTGTTTGTGAAAAAATAAAATTCCATCATGAAAGTCTTTAACTCTTCCATTTTTACCCTGCTACTAGAAAAATATTATTTTATTTTGAAATCCCTTCTACTCTATTGAAAATGTGTTTCACTCATGAAAATCACATTCTCCTTTGTTGGGCTATAGAAAACTCATATACTTTCACTTTATACCTTATTTTCTAGAAAAATGTTTTTTCCTTTACATGTAAAGGTTTCAATTTTTTTTATTTTTGTTGTAGAAAAAAATTTACCTAACAATTTATAATTTAAATGCCACATGTAAAATATCACCTTCATTTACTTGTGAGGGCTTTAATTTTTATTCAGAAAATAGAAATATTTACCCATGTATTTCACACTTCACCTTTACTTATCTCCCATTGTGAAAATAACTCATCAAACAATAATGTCTAATATTAATCATAGGCCCCACCACTCCATTTCTTGGCAATTACCATCACCAATTGCAGATAGAATGAGAAAATAGAAAAACCAATCAGTGATACATGAAAAGGAATAATGCAACATTCTACATGAGTGATATATTCGGGAAAATTCAAATCAAAACAATGATGGGTGATATCATTGTCCCTTCGTTGATGTGATTGGGAAAAGTGAAATGAAATCACAATGATCAATATTCTTCTTGTCCATCAAAATCCTTCATTCTTTGTTTCTCAATGACCCTCAGTTGCACCAACTAGATGTTTATAGTAATCAATGTAACCCCAACTTCCTTTACCTTGTTGGACATTCAACATTGTGTTTTACATTTTACTGCCTCCAGTAAGGAGTTTTTCATTTTTTATATTTGGAGGCTTTAATTTTTTAATCAGCTACAAAAACTATTTATCCATGCAATTTACATTGTAATTAGCCTTCACATACTTTTGTGCTATTAAAAATCCCTTTAAAATTTCTCCCAATGCTTTCTACAGGTTTCATCGCCTCATATACCAATGCATCACACATTTTGAATGGCAAGATAAAATGAAGACATCAATCAACAATACGCGATGGAGAGGACACAACATTGCCACATCCTAGATTTGATGAGATATAAATATTTGAAATATATGATGGGTGATGAGAGAACACAACATCACTCCATCGCAGATTTGATGAGAGAAAGAGACTCAAACCAATGATGAGCGATGAGTTTATTGTGCAACTCTGTGAAAGTCGTGAAAGCTTCCTCTTAGCCAATCAGAAGCAAGAATTAAAATTTCTTTTCCTCTAGAACATTTGATATTGTATTTTATGTTTTCCCTAAATGCTCCTTTTAAATTTTGCACAATATTTCAAATAGTCACAATATTTTAAATATTAACATTTGAAACTTTAGAAAAATTGTGACTTCTAATTATGCCTGCAGGCCAAATGGAGAAATTTATTGTGGGAAAAATGAGATACCTGGAGCCATACAAAATTGTGTAGGGACATTATCAATTATTTAGAGAAAACCTATTTCCTCAAAACTTGCATCGCCGAGAGATTTCCTGGACCTCCTTTGTAAACTACCCTCGAGACGTATTCACTACACCCAAAATACATTAAAATAATGTATCAAAGGACCTCTATTTTTGATGAAAATGGACTTGTATATTTTTTAGACAGAAAAAAGAAATGGGTTGTCCCTAGCATTTGAAAATTGGAAAATTTCTAGAACACCATTTTTTGGCCCTGTCATAGTCAACACAACATTAATTAACCCATCAAAACTCATGCTAGGAGACTGAAAATGAGCAAGCATGTAGAAGTTTGATTGAATAACTCATTGTAGGAAAAAAACTGGAAAAATTCATCCTGAGGTGCAAGATATTAAAATCCAAAGTGGCTCATTCAGATATTTCTACAATTTCACTTAATAGAAACCAATTCAAGCACACCAAGTCACCTCCTCGAAAAATTATCAAATAACCTCTTTAGAAGCTACCACTGGAGACACTAAATAATTGAATTCCACTGAGTATGTGTCAAAGAGGTCTCTTCACCAATCCATATTATTCACAAGATATTAAGGGTCAATGTTGACCTCCTTGAAACATTTTGGAAGTGCAGATGTAAAAACTGAACAAACTGCATTTGCTTTTGATCTCGCAAAAATATCAAATATGATCATGAGGCTCTGAAACTAGACCAGATATCATATGAATGTGGGGGTAATGTACAATAACAACCTATTTTTTATGAAAATCATCTATTTGTGAGATATTAATCTGAACAGGGGGCTACTTTGTAGGCCTGAGAGTTTGCAAACAAGAAAACAATCCCAAAACCCTCAATCTTTTCTTTTCAAAAACCTATCAAAAATCATCATCGAATGTTGAAAACTAACATACATGTTCACATATATTAAAATAATACACTCACCAAAGGGGTTTGGCATGAAAATCAACAAGCTCTGATTTATGACCTTCCAAAGTAGGTCACTAAGGCAGTTTTTTAAGGGGCACTTCTAAGTGTGCAAATCAACATTTTTCATCATGGGCACTCAAAATTTGAATTTTTTTGAAGTTTCCATCAGTGGCTTTCACTTGGGATGCATGCCCCTCGCAGGCATGGTGAGATTCAAGATCTCTGGGGAGTAGACCAAGTGCAAGAAACATTGGGCACTTTAAAACCATTTCATTATGCTACATTAGAACCTATTTTCCAAACTTCATTTGGTGGCCCAAGGCCCCCAAAAATGAAGTACCAATAATTTCCTCTATCAAACACTCTCCTGTTGAAGGAACTTCTTTCCGTCAACCCACATTTACCTCTACCATACCATTGCAACAAGTATGACTTCATTCCTACCAAAGCAAGTGTCAAGCCCCTTTTGAACAAGTGAGAATCTAATTGATTACAAACATATCTATGACAATTTTTTTGAGCATATAATTGTTAGTGTAGTCTTTGTCATTCTTCATTGCATAACTAGGCATAAACTTACATTTTTCATCATCACATGACACATATGTGTTATATTCATGACATGAAACATATTCACCTTAAAAATAAGATTCCTCACTCTTCATATTATTGTTATGATCCTTCAAAATACCTCCCAACTGAACTAGAAATTGAACGTGTTCATACTCTTCCAAGTAGTTGGCATCATGATACTCAACCTTATCAACAACACTTGTAACAAATGTAAAACATGTTCATATAGGAAGTTCCCTCGACGAGATCATCAATATGTTGCTCTATTTTCTCAAGAAACCATTCTAACCCTATGTGAGATGCATCACCAGAGTTCTAAATAAATATTTTATTATCTTTGCACCAATAAGGATAATCATTTCTCATTTCTAGTGAAGATGGAGGCTCATCAAATAAGAAGTTTTCCATTACATTCATTTTTGACAAAATTATTTTTGCCTCCTACATATGGAGTTCCAAATATTTCCTAGTATCGCTATACTCTTAAACACCCATTCAATGTTATCTTCATGGGAATAATCACAATCAACCTTGAAATTACAACAACCAATGCTATCCCTCCTTTCATCCTCTGATTTTTCAACACACATATTTGAAAATTTTGTCATATCCACATAATCTAAGATGGCATGGTCAAAAATATCTTCAAGATCCATAACATTATCAAGAAAAATTGATGGCTTCCTATTATTCAAATTCTCATTATAATCTATAAGTTGACCATCTGAGAGTGAACTCATGTCATCAACATCTTTCCTGCTAATGTTATCCCAATATGGTATAAAACTTTCAAACTCTACTTCATGGGGTTAAATATAATCAATAGGGAAATGACCATACTCAATTCCATCACAATTACTATAGCAAGGGGACTCATCAACACTAAAACTATGTTCATAATTTTTAGACTGAGTGCTTAGTCTTATGTCTTCCATAGGACATCAAGTGTTGGAATATTAAAAGGAATTGAAACAACAAATTTCACTTGCTTCATTGAGGTATGGAGTTTCAACCTTTTCTCTACTCTCTTCTTCCTTATGTGATATCTCACTACTTGACTCATATGAAACATTAGAATCATAAACATTATAGATAGAAAACATGATAGTTTCTTGATGATTATCTCTAATATTTTCAAAAAGATAAAATTATTCACACACTTGGTCAAGCTTAATAGGCTTCAACTCCTTTGCAAAAGCACTCAAACCTGGTTCATAAGATTAATAAACTAAATCAATGTATACTAAATTTTCAGGTCTATGATACTTAGAAATTATAGATAGAGTATCCATAAATCTTGCATAAATATCATATGGTGATTCTCCTTCATGTATCCTTATGCAAGATAGAGCTTGACCCAAAAATATAGGATCATTATTGCATACAGCTTGCTGAAAACTTATTTGAGATCCTACATGATCAACACCATGTGCTAGTGTATAGTCTAGGACAATAGGGGTGTAAGTGTTATGACATTTATTTTCAATTTTTGACTTACATGTCTAATCAAAATTTGGTGTCTTAGGGCAGTGAATGCTTGTAGACAAACCACCCTTGTGTATTCCATATTTTTGGTTGTTGTCAATTTTCATGGCTATATCATAGGCATGATGCAAGGTTTTGGGATCTTTATCTCTTAGTAGATTTCTCATCTTATTATCAAAACCTCTCAAGTATAGAACTAAAAACACTTCATCACTCAACCTAAAAATCTTTGGAATATCCCTCAATGTTTTAGCAAATCTCCTACTAAATTTTGGGATAAACTCGTCCTCTTATTTCTCAATGCTCATAAATTTATTGATCATTAGCATTGGTTCTTTCACCAAATTACTCCATGAGCACTTTTTTGAACTCACTCCAAGAATAGATAGAGCATATTGGTAAATCAATGAACCAACCTCTTGCATCTCCTTTTAGAGATTTAAAATAATAGCCTCATGATCACATCCTCATGATCCACCTCATAGTCATCCATTAAATTATTGAATTCCTGCTAATTCTTATTAGCTGATCTTCATAATTCTCACCATTGAAATTTGGTATCTTATCTTTGATTTCATATGGCATGACATTTGGAAAACCATAAATGCCATCAAAATTTATGGCTCTATATCTTTCAAAAACGAAAATTATTTTCTTACATGAGAGGGGCTACACACTATGCATTGTTACATTTGGGTCAACACAAGGATGCATAGGGTGATGATACATTTTCTTATACCCTTGCAAGCCTTGTCATGTAAACTTTGCAGTTACACAGGGTAACTTAAAACTATTTTACAATATGATCCTAAGCTTTTACAAATGCATATAACTATCTTAGCTTTCTTAAGATATTCTAAATGAGCTTCCTTAGAAACATTGCATGCATCATAAAATAGACTACAAATTATAACTCAAAATTATGCAAGCCTATCACTAGTATTCCCTTTCCTAGTACTCAATCACTCAATAAGGAAAAAAATTCTTTCAATATCTTTAAATATGGTTTTCACATACAAATTTATCCTTCTTGAAAATCAAACATGAAAAATACCTAGATATGTTACAACTGCTACATATTCTTCTTCCTGACTAGAAATTTTCATAGATACTGTAACTAAGGTTATTTTTCTAGGGTTAGCAAATCAAATTCAAAACATAAAAACCCAAAGTGATAATGAAGTGCAAAAGAATAACTAAAAACAGTCTCACCAGATGTCTTCATCCTCCATGGCTGACCTCCATTATACCTTCTCAACTTGTTGAAATATGATGTTGCCCTCAGATTTATGATGATGAATCTAATGGAAATGACAAGCCCTAAGCAAATGTTGAAGGATTTTGAATGACTATATGTAATACTATGCCCTACTGCAACTAGTAAGCATCTAAAAATGTCTAAACTATGCCAAATAAAATCTAAATATGCCTATGACAAATGGAGAAGCATGCAAGAGTATGAAACTGCAAGATATGCTAAAATGAAACCAAAATTGCCATTTTATGGAAAATGCAACTTTGTGTGAATGGTCAAGATTAAAAGTTAGCAAGTGCCCTAGAATCAATGGACAAGATTCAATATAACAACCCACAATTAGGGTTAGGGCAACATTAGGTAAGATTCAAAATGAATAGACAAGATTGATTTTTAGAAAATCAAATCAATGGCTAACAATGCATGTGACGAGATTATGGGCACACAAAACGAAGTTGCTGGAGAATCAAATAATAATTTCAAATTATTTGATTCAAGAGGTGATGTTGAATTTTTGAATTAAAAATTATTTGAATTCAAAAGTGGTGGGGTGATGTGACGGTAAATAATTTTAATTTAAATTATTTACTCAAAGAGGAAAATTAGAAAATGGGACTTATTTAAAATAAATAATATTAATTTAAAATGAGCACAGTAAAAGAGGAGAAATTAAATAATAAAATTATTTAATTTAGGTGGTGGTACTTATTATAAATAAATAGGATTTAGAAGAGATTTAAATAATAAAAGTTAATTAATTTAGGTATAAATTAAATAATAAAGATATTATTTAATTTATAGAAGAATGTGACAAAGGGAACTTTTTGAATTAAATAAATTTAATTTAATTCAAAATTCAGGAGAGTGGAACAAATTAAATAAATGAAATTTATTTAATTTAGGAGAGAAGAGGCTAATGAATAATTAAATAATTAAACATGATTATTTAATTATAGTGGAAGGTGGGCAAAAGTTAAATAAATAAATAAGAATTTATTTAATTTTAGATAGAAGAGGACTTAATTAGTAACATAATTAATTAATTGAATAAAAATATTTATTTAATAATTTGGAAGACATAATGGACAAAAATAATTTAAATAAATTAAGAAATTTATTTAATTATAAGAAGACATTAGACAATTAGTGACACATTAAATAAATAATTAAAATTTATTTATTTAATAATCATGAAGAATAAACATATATGAATTAATTAAATAATTTTGAATTATTTAATTAATAGTCAAAAGTGAGTCAATTGGGACACGATTGGGACAAGTGAAATGAAATCACGATGAGTGATATTCCTCTTGTCCATCAGAATCCTTCTTTCTCTATTCTACTATTTCTCGATGACCCTCAAATGCACCAAGCATATATTTAAAGTAATAAATGTAACCCCATCTTCCTTTATATGTCTGTGCATTCACAAAAATGTTTTGCATTTTACTTCTTGCAGTAAGGAGTTTTTTCATTTTTAATATCTGGAGGCTTTAATTTTTTTTATCGGCTATAGAAACCATTTATCCATGCAATTTACATTTTAATTAGCCTTCACATATTTTTGCTACATTAAAAATCCCTTTTAAATGATATTGATAATTTCCATAGGGTCCATCACCTCATATACCAATGCATTGGACATCACGAATGGCAGGAGAAAATGAAGACATCAATCAACGATACACAATGGAGAGGACACAACATCACCCCATCACAGATTTGATGAGAGAAGAGCTTTGAAATATGTGATGGGAATTGAGAGAACACATTGCTCCATCATGGATTTGATAAGAGAAAGAGACTCAAACCAGTGATGAGCGACGAGTTTACTGTGCAACTGTGAAAGTCGTCTCTTAGCCAATCAAAAGGAAGAATTAATTTATTTTTTCCTCCAGAACATTTGAAATTATATTTTATGTTTACCCTAAATGCTCCTTTTAAATTTGCACAATATTTAGAATAGTCATGATATTTTGTATATTAACATTTGAAACTTTAGAAAATTTGGGACTTCTAATTATGCTTGAAGGCCAAATGGAAAAATCTATTGAGGGAAAACTGGGACACCTAGAGCCATAAAAATTTGTGTAGGGACATTATCAATTATTTAGAGAAAACCCATTTCTTCAAAACTTGCATCACCGAGAGATTTCTAGAACCTCCTTTGTAAACTACCCTCGAGACTTGTTCACCACACCAAAAATACATTAAAATAATGTATCAAATGACCTTAATTTTTGCTGAAAATGGATCTATAGATGTTTTAGACCAAAAAAAGAAATGGGTTTTCCTTAGAATTTGAAATTTGAAACTTTTCAAAACACCATTTTTGGCCCTACCATAGTCAACACAACATTAATTAACCCAACAAAACTCATCTTGGGAGCCTGAAATTGAGTAAGCATGTAGAAATTTGACCCAATAACTTATTTCAAAACATGTATTGGAAAAATTCATCCTAAGGTACAAGATATTAAAAGACAAAGTGGTTCATTCAGACATTTTTGTACTTTCACCTATCAGAAACCAATTCAAGCACACCAAGTCACATCGAAAAATTATCAAATCACCTATTGGGAAGCTACCACTAGAGACACTAAATCATCGAGGTTCATTGAGTATGTGTGCAAAAGGGCTCTTCACTAATCCATATTCTTCACAAGGTATTAAGGGTCAAATTTGACCTGCTTGAAACATTCTAGAAATATAGATGTAAAAACTGAACAAACTACATTTTCTTTTGATCTCATAAAAAATATTAGATCAGATCATGAGGCTCTGAAACCGGACTAGGAAGCATGTGAATGTGGGGGGAATGCAAAGAAAAAACCTATTTGTTATGAAAATCAATGAGTTGTGAAATATTAGTTTGAACAGGGGCCTACTTTGCAGGCCTAAGAGTTTGCAAATAGCAAACTAGTCTCAGAGCCCTCCAACTTTTCTTTTCAAAACCCTATCAAAAGTCATGACTAGAGACTGAAAACAAACATACATGTTCACATATATCAAGTGAATACACTTACCAATGGGTTTGGAATGAAAATCAACAGGCTTTGATTTATGACCTTCCAAAGTAGGTCACTAGGGCAGATTTTTTAGGGGCACTTCTAAGTGTGCAAATCAACTTTTTTCATCATGGGCACTCAAAATTTGAATTTTTTTGAAGGTGCCATCACTCTGCATATTTCTCCTCCATGGAATTATTTTAGTATCCCCTCCTTCAGCCTCCAGAGGCTACTTTGGGATGTTGATAGCTTCATGTTGCTGCTCCAAGAGGGCTTGTGTCATTTCAACAACCTATTTAACCTTTACCTTGAACTCCACTTTGGAAATCCTATAACTTTTTCATAGCCCTTTCAAAAGGGTCTTGAAGCTCATCATATAGACTGGCATAGAATGCATTCCTCTTCATTATATCTTCTTCAATGCCACAAATGGTAGTCCACTCCTTCATTCTTGGTGTCACTACTCCATCAGTTGTCAAATTTCTAATAACATCATCGGTATATAAAAATTGATGAGAAAATCCAAACAAACCCTTGTTTATTTTCATATCATTCACAAAAACTTTTGGATCAAAATGTAACGCCCTCCTAGAAATAAATTGATAAAATGCAACTGAATAAATTATTTGGTAAGTAAACAAAATATTAAAACACATACTACTCATATTGAATTTTAATTTGTTATAATGACAATTCAATATTTTCTCTATGAGATATCCTTTCACATTAATATATATTAATTTAGCTAATGAATTATCACGAGTATAAAATAAAACAAGATTAACCATAACAACACATTATCTTCACTAATCATGAATACTAGATCATGTGATTATGATTGTATATTAAGTATTTTATTTTCTAAATATGACCAATTTATAATAGAACCTCTTTTTAATAGTTATATATAGAAATACTAATTTAAGACATTATTTTCTTAGTATACATTATATACATCTATATACATTATATGGGAATATATGTAAATTGAGCTAACCAAATGACTAAATGAATAAGGTATGATTATTAAGGATAAACTACTCACTCTGATTTATAAATGATCTCCATAGAGATTATACATAAACTTTAAATATCAAGTCAACTTAAAATCGGAGAAGTAGACCTTCGAAACAAAGAATACAATGGAACCAAGCGTAGTAAAAAGGTATCTCCAAGCATTTATTACCGAGAACGTTGCGAAAATAGTTTGCATAAATTATGTAATATCTATTTTGACACTAAGCACTGAAATGTAGATTACTTGTTACAGTGCATGATGATATGAAAATAATTAGCAACAACATTTTCAGTACAACTTCGATACAATACCCGTGAGAAAATTTCCATATGGTTGATTACTATAAACATCTACTGTAAAGTTTCTATGAGATAAATGGATTGTTGAGCCCAGATTATTGAACACACAATATTGACTCTAAACGTCATTAATGGTAACACTACAAAAACAACCAACAGATTCCCCACACGAAGGAAAATGATGGAGACAACAATGCTAAATATTCCTTATATTGGCAGCTGCATAAACTTTGTTTGCCACAAGGGTACACAATAAATCTTCCATCCTAGATTTCTTGCCAATTGGATATAATTTTCATTTTAAATTTTCATCTAAAATTATGTGAATTAAAATAACCAGCAAGTAAATTCAATTTGTGAAGTCATTGACAAAACAACAACTAGTAATTTTCATGCATGGAGCCACAATATTAGTTTCCTAGACTATAGAAAACATAATCGATTCATTTATATTTTTGCTGAGAAAAAATGGTGTTAATTATGAACTTAAGAGATAGATCCATTACAAATTAAATTGTTGAAATAAAAATATATACTCACTCACTCGCAATTAAGCAACCAAGTTTGATTCGGCTTTTAGTAACAAAGATACCAAAAAGCTAAATTAAATACGATTTTTTTCAAAAAATCAAATGGTAGTGTTAATTATGCTTTCCTTTTCCTTAAATGTGACTTTCATGGTTAACACAATCTTTCATTTAAATTTACCTGATTTCCATGCTTGTAAAGGATGAATCTTCTATTTTAGAATGATTGCAAAAAATGGGATATAGTCAAAGATTTCACTATCTATTATTAAAGAATAAAGCCAAAAGAAAGATAGAAATTGTTACTCATAAAAGATTGAACCATAACTTAAAGCAAATTAATTCAAGAAGATTGTCATCTTAACCATAGAAGAGATGCACTTCCACAAAAGAACAATTAAGGACTCTTTCAATTCCTATCTCCTTGAAGCATTATGAAGATATTGTTTTGAGGATTTGGCCTGCTATTGGATGCATCTACAACAAGCCAAATAAACATAATATTTAATTAGAAAGACAATAACAAAACATCAATCATAGTACATTAACAAGGCGGTCATTTATTGTGCAAGATCAATAATTGATTTCTGCAATGTTATAAAGAGTTGGTTAAAAAGGAATGGCTACTCTTATATTAGTGGAATTGCATCCAAGAATAGATGATACATTGAAAAAATAAGATTTTAGCTATGTATGAAAAAGAGCAATCTCATGCGCTAGAGAGAAGAGGAATATCATGATAGTCACAAAGGAGTAATAAGAAAAATTAGATGATTTTTTTTAGAGTAGAGATATTGGCACCTATTCCAATTATAATGAAATGATTAGGGAAAGTTCACTAAGTCTTCATTACATTCTTGAAAAATGGTTACTCTCACACAATTAATAGTATAAGAATGGGTTTATAGGGGGTCATGATACCCGATTCCTATAGTCTAAAAAAAAAAATATAAGCATGGTCTGTAGAGGAATTTTGAAAGAAACAATATAAAAAAATGTAGTCAAAGAAGATTAATAGATAATACATCAACAAACACAATTTAAAGAAGATTACGACTAAAGAGGATTAAATAGTTCAGAAAGTATGCCATCATGGATTACGGCTATTAGGACTATAAATTTTTTTCTCATGGCTCTGATACCATGTCAGAAATTAAAAATGAAATGTACATAGAGTTGTTCTATTTCCCCAATCAATTGGGAATACCCAAAAACTAAAATACGGAATAAAAAAATTAACGGATTGGAGACACACAACTGGGCATGCAAACTTGCTTTTTCTATTAACTATAAAATAACATTTATAAAATGATTTCAAACTTCAAACTATAAACTGCTTGTAGCAATCTAGAGCTACATACAAACTTGCAACAAATTGGAGCTTTCAAGAGCTCCTTACAACAAAAATGGAGCTTATGGAAGCTCTCACTCTTTCTATTCAAGTGGAGCTATCTAGTGCTCGTTGCAATCTCAAAGAAATTCAAAATTATTTGCTGTTCCTTGCACAAAACATTCTCTTTTTTTATTAAAACTTCACTTTCTTGAAAATCTCTTGTAATATTCTTTTGCACACTTCTATTTGCACTCTGACTAATTATTCTCATTCCTTTTGTCTATTCAAAATTCTCACTCAAAATTCAAATTCACCAAACACTATAAATTATGGAAATTCAAAATTTTCTACCATGATAAATTCTGAGTAGTCAGGAGCAGGACATAAGGCTTCTAATAGGTAGGTGAGTTGTGGAGTTGACATGAAAAGAGGCTCAGTCAGAACAATAATTATTTCCAACACTCCCCCTTTGAATGAGTCATCAAGCAACATCATTCTTAATTCAAATAAATAACACCTAAATTTCTTCTTAGGCATTCAAAGGAATCTTTGCTCAATGGTTTGGTGAAAATGTTTGCAAGCTACTAGTCATACCTACAAAATTTCATTTTGATTTAAACTTTTTCAATCAATTCTCTTATGAAATGATACCTTATTTGAATGTGCTTGCTTCCTCCATGAAAAACTATATTATTCATCAAAGCTATTGATGAAACATTGTGACAAAATATAGTTGTTCTTCCTTCAAATCTGCTAAGGTCCTCCTCAACCAAATATCTTGGCATGCTGCTACATTTACCACTATATACTCAACCTCAGCTGTACATAGGGAAAATATGGGTTGTTTCTTGGAATCCCATGAAATGACTCTCAATCCTAAATGAAACAGATATCCAAATGTGCTCTTTCTATCATCCACACTCCCTGCCCAGTCACCATCCACATAACCAACCAACCCAAAATCATTTTCTGCACTATACAAAATGTCATATCTCTTGGTTCCATTCACATACCTTGGGACTCTTTTACCCGCTTGCCAATGTGACTCTTCTGGAGTCTCCATAAATCTGGAAATTAGACTTACACTATGCATTATATCAAGCCTAGCTGTTGTTTAGCTTCCAACCAAACTTTTATACATGGTCGGATTCACATTGTTGTTGCAATCTTCCTTGCTCAACTTCAAACCTATGGTTGTTGGTGTGGGGACAGGCTTGCTATCTTGCATCCTAAACCTCTTCAAAATATTTTTTGCATACTTTATTTGAGAGATAAATATACCACCATGCATTTTTTTTACATCTATGCTTAGAAAATACCTCAAGAAACCTAAGTCTATCATTTCAAACTCTCTCTTCATGGCCTATTTAAAATCAATAATGATTAAATCATCATTTCTAGTGAAAACTAAATCATCAACATATAGGACAACAATTAAAAACTTACGATCAGTTGCCTTGATTTAAAGAGTGGGCTCATCATCACATTTTCTAAAGCTGTTGCTCAACAAATATGAGTCAATCCTATTGTACCATGCCTACGGTGCTTGTTTCAACCCATAAAGAGCTTTCTTCATCCTATATACTTTTTTTCTTGACCTAGAACTTCATAACTAGGTGGTTGCTCCATATACACTTACTCTTTCAATAATCCATTCAAGAAGGCAGAATTCACATCCATTTGATACACCTTCTGCTAGGCTATAATTGTTATGACTGCCTGCACAGTTTTCATCCTTGCAACTAGAGCATATGTCTCATCATAATCTCTCCCAAACTGTTGCTTCTATCCCTTGACAACTAACCTTACCTTATACCTCTTTATTATTCCATCGACATTGTTTTTGGTCTTATAGACCCATTTCACTCCAATTACTTGCTTGTTGGGAGGAAAATCAATTAGCTCCCATGTTTTAAAACTCTCTATTGCATCTATCTCCTCATCCATGGCTTCACACCATTTATTTTATTTCACAACATTCTCAAAATAAACTGGATCACTATGAGAAATAATGCAAAACTCATGTTTTCATAAAACTCTTCATCATACCTTTCATTTTGGTAGATCTCCCTTAAACTCTTGGTCTTTTTTAGCATTATCGAGGTGACAGTGGGGTGTGAATTTCCATTGTTGCTACTGCTTTGCTAAGCAGGCCCTATTTGGATTTGTTTGGAGCTCTTTGTATGTGTCTGTGCACTTGTTTGAAGCAATCTAAAGCTATCTAAAGCTCATCCAGAGCTATCAGGAGCTACTACAGGCTCCATATCATCCTCTTGTTGCACTTCATGCTCTTTCTTGGATCTATCAGGAGTGATACAAAGTTGCCAAGATCTGTTAGGCTAGGCCAGAACTTATCCTCTAAGAACTCCATGTCTCTGCTGATAACTATTTTCTTGATGATTAGGTTATACAACCTGTATGATTTTGACTCTTCACTATATCCCATGAAGATGCACTTCTCACCCTTATCATCCAACTTTTGTATCTTCTCTTTTGGAACAAGTGCATATGCCACACATCTAAACACTCTCAAGTGCTCAACTGTCTACTTGCATTTTTTCCATTCCTCTTGTGGAACCTTATCAAAAACTACCTTTGTAGGACTTCTATTTATCAAATACATTATTTTTTCTACAACTTCACCCCAATAATCATTTGGGAGTCTCTTGGCTTTGAGCATACCTCTTGCCATCTCCACAGTGGTTCTATTTTTCCTGTCAACCACTCCATTTTGTTGCAAAGTATAGAATGTTGTTAGCTCCTTCTTAATGCCATGTTGCTTGCAAAAAATCACAAATATATTAGAGGTATAATTTCCCCCTCCATCTGACCTTAGGACCTTGATGAAACACCCACTTTTCTTTTCAGCCAGGGCTTTAAACACTTTAAACTTATCAAATTCGTATTTATGTTGCAAAAATTAAACCCATGTCTTCTGACTATAATCATCTATGAAGGCCATAATATATTGGTTTTTACCAATAAAAATTGTTTGTATAGGGCCACACAAATTAGTGTGCACTAGCTCCAATGGTTCTCTTGCCCTTCTAGAATTTTTTTATTGAAAGGGTTGCCTATGTTGGTAGCCTAAAATTGTAGCGTCACATGTACCACTAGGCTCCACTATGGTTGGTAAACCTCCAACCATTCCATTCTTTGAAAAATAATTCAAACCAGCATAGCCTAAGTGTCCATGCTTGAGATGCCAAAGCTTGGGAGGGTCTTGAATGACTATCTTGAAAGTTTCTTGTTGTTGTACTACTATACATTTTCCATGTCTAGGAGATGTAGCTATGGACTGGGATGCGAAACACCTTTCCATCCTCAATGGAAACATTCTATTATTCACCATTTTCTTTGCTGTAATTATCTACTTTCTTTCATCCTTCTCATAAATGATGCATTCACCATTCTCTATCAAAAATTTGTAACCTTTTTGGATTAGTTGTCCAATAGTCATGATATTGTCCTTTATTCTAGGCGAAAATAAGCATCATCAATCTCCTTCTTCTCACCTTGCTTGGTCTAAAACAAAATAGGCCCTTTTCCTACAACTGGAAATTTTTCAATGTTCCCCATTTTTATTTTAGACTTGATATTTTTATCAATGAAATAAAATAAAATTTAATTACCAATCATGTGGTTTCTATAGGAACTATGTAAAAATGATACCTCATCATTGCCTTGCTCAACAATGTTGCACATGATGAAGGCCTGTTTTTGATTACCTTCAGCCATTTTTTCATCAACCACATTTTCACTTTGCTTGGACTAATTTTTTTCCTTTTCCATCACTCACTTGAATAATGGCCAAACTTATGGAAATAACAACATTCAATATTGCTATTGTTAGACTTATAACTCAAGTTTTTTTTCTTCTTGGCTTGTCCGGAGCTGAATTGAGAGTTCCTTGCTACCTCTTAGCTATATCCTCATCCTGAGCTATCATAACCAACACTTCCACATCCAAATCTATTTAGGCACAACTCATGGGTTTGCATAGAACCCATTAGCTCATCAACAAACAATGTTGAGAGGTCCTTTTTCTCTTTAATGGAAATCACAACTACATCAAACTTTATAAATAAACATCTAAGGATTTTCTCCACAATCCTTTGCTCTTCCATGGATTCTCCATTCACTCTCAAATAGTCTATCAAACTAGATATTCTTGTGTGAAAGTATGAGATATAAGCACTATCCTTCACTAGGAGAGTCTTAAAATCTCTTCGAAGCATCTAGAGCTTCACCAATCTAGATTTATCAGACCCTTTATAATTGGTTTGGAGGATTTCCCAAGCTTCCTTTGCATACTCATCTACTGATATTCTAAGAAAAATGGCCTTTGTCAAGGCTACTTCAATCAAACTCAATGATTTTGAATCTTTCCTCCATAACTCCTTCAATTTGGTCTTTTGGTTTTTTGTGAGGGCAACATATGTTACTGGATTAGTGACATCATTGAACCCACATATTACAAACTCCCACAAATCATTTGCAACCATTATGGTCTTCATTTTCTCTACCCAAATATCATAGTTTTGTCCATTAAATGGTGGTGGTTTTTTCCAATTCTTACTCTCATCTCCAACCATGTCTCCAACAAAGCCAACTCTAAACACTCAGCAAATAAATTCCCAACTCACTCAAGAATTAGGGCCTTCTAGCTCTGATACCATGTGAAAAAGTTTCTGATAGCTCTAATACCATGTCAGAAATTTAAAATGAAATACACATAGAGTTTTTGCTCTATTTCCCAATCACTAGGAATGCACAAAAAACTAAAATGAAAAATAACAAAATAAACAAATTGGAGATACACAGTGTGGCATACAAACTTGCTTCTTCTATTAATGATAAAATAAAATTTACAAAATTATTTCAAACTTCAAACTACAAACTGCTTGCAGCAATCTGTAGTTGCATACAAACTTACAACAAACTAGAGCTTCTGGGAGCTCTCTCTCTTTCTATTCATTTGGAGCTATCTATTGCTCCCTACAATCTCTAAACAATCTAGGGTTATTTTTTTCTCCTTAAACAAAAACTTCTTTGTTGTTGTTGCAACTTCACTTTCTTGCAAATCACTTGCAATATTCTTCTGCACACTTCTCTCTGTATTCTAAGTAGTTATTATCATTCCTTTTGTCTATTCAAAATTCCCATTCAAGATTCAAACTCACTAGACATAATAAATGTTAGGTTTTTTAATATTATTTTTCCTACACATTATTAAGCATACCTTAGGTTATAGGAGATGTGGTTCATGTGAGGACACGTGGCATAATCCATCGATTACATGTGTTGCTCCCACTCACACTTGGGTGGTTGAGTTTCACACCCTCTTTTGGCCTTATATGCCACCTCACAAAACCACTCATCTGTCTCTTTTTGAGTAGGTTATGCCACCTATTTGGCATTTTCCAAGTAGGCATAACTCCCACCTAATTTGGTTATTTGGGAGTTATTACCCCTCTTGGAATTATTTGCCCATATTCTACTATATATTCTGCACTCACCTCTCCCTCCTAACTAGTTCAGGTCTAGCTCCTATCTAGTCTAGATGAGTTCATATTAACTCAATCAATTCAAGGGAGAGTTGAGGCATATTGTATCATTTAGTGTGTGATATAACATCATTTTGTTATTGCACTATATTCCTGCATTCTATCTCTTGCTGCTCTCGTGTGGAAGGTTTATCTTGGTTTTGTAGGTGATCCTGGGTGCTCGAGTTCATCAATAACTCTTACATGGTATCAGAGCGTCAGATCTGCAAGCCCCTTCTCAAATTTGAGAGATTTGTGAGTTTTTTAATCAGTATTGCAGGTTGCAGCATGCCTTTTCTTGTCTTAAGTAGTTGATTCTACCTTTTCATGTCATTTTTTTGGTTGTTGGGGTCGTTTTATGTTTCTAAAGGCGTTTGTTTTACACTAGATCCACATTTTTTGTATACTTTGAAGAAAATCCGTCATCTGGGTTTTGTTCGTAGAAGAAAAAAACCATCTGGGTCGTTGCTATTTTCTGCATACAGGTTACATATTTTGCAGAAACTAAATCGGAACATTTCAGTAGACCCCCTCTTCAATTGCATTTTTGATTTTGCAGTCAAGCTTTGGAGGGCCATAATTCAGTCATACGAGCTCTTTTTTCAGAGAATTTTTTTTTGATTTGGGGTAGAATTTCGCAGGCTTTGCAGTGGTGTGATCCATTTTTTCTCAAGTAATCCGGATGCTTCAGAAAATCAGTTTTAACAGCAGATCTGAAGGACAGTTCTCATTTTTGAAACTTCAAACGGCTATAACTTTCAGATATGACCTCGGATCGAGGTGATTATTTTTTTGAAAGTTGATATTTTTTTTAGCACTATACTTTGGTGCTATTTTGAAGTTCTAATTTGAGATTTAATTATACTTTCAGTATTTGAGTCCATTTTGGACACTTGAAAAACTCTGGAAAACAACTCCAGCATTGTAAACGCACTAATTTATAAAGTGCCAAATAATTTTTTGTTGGGGGGGATTCTTCTTTGAGTGAAAAAGGGGGGTGTCTATGTGTGTTCTTCTTGCATTTTTTCTCTCACATTGCTACAACAATCTAAAATGGATAAATCGGTTCCTCTACTCACACCATACAATTACTTTGAGTGGAAAAATGAAATGGAAATTCACTTAAGGAAGTTAAAATTGTATAGAATAACAATGGGTATTGATAAGGAACCTACAGAAGATGAAGATAAGCCTAAATGGTTCAATAAGTGTGATGAAGCTTTTGGCACCTTATGCATGGTTGTATCTCCTGATCTACGCTTTCATATTATGTCTGCAAAATCACCAAATGAAGTGTGGAATACTTTGAATACTCTCTTTGGTAAACAGGATGATTTGAGAGCACATTCATTGGAGAACGAGCTCATAGGATTGAGCCCATGCAATTTTGATACCATTCAGGATTTCTTTACTAAATTGAATGCCATAAGATTGCAGTTAGAGCAGTGTGGAGTTAAAAAGGATGACTCACAATTGATTTTGAGTATTCTTTCAAAACTTGGTCCTGATTATGCAGTGTTTGTTTCTACATTTCATGCAATGAAAAGAGCCTTAGGAAAAGGATTTACTATGCCTTCTCTAAGTGAGTTTGCAACTGATCTCACAAAGGAGCAAGATAAATTGATTCAAATGGGCATTATTAAATCTTCCAAATCTCAAGCCTTGACTGCAAAACAAGGCACTAATAAGCAAAACAAGAAACAACAGAACCAAGGTGATAGAAAGAAAGATTCAGATAAATATTCATCTACTTCTAAAGTAGACTCTAAATTCTCTTCAAAAGAGGATTCATCTAAGAAGGAGAAGCTCACTTGTGCATATTGCAAGAAATCTAGGCATGATGAACATCAATGTTACTTAAAACAAATTGATGAGTTGAAGAATCTTTTAGCAAAGAACAACATCAATTTTCCTTCTCGAATGGTTGATTCAGCTTCTTCTTCTAATTCCAAAAATTTAGAATTTGATAAGGAAAAGGGCCATACTACAGGTGCAGGTAAATCAAAAGGTAAAGCTCTTTGTGCTTCTACAGGTCTTGGATCAAGGAGATGGCTCCTAGATTCTGGAGCGTCTCATCATATGGCTTCTACACAGTCTATGTTCTCTTCTTTTGAGCCTTGTGCTATGCCACCTATTATGATGGGAAATAATACATACATGGATGTAATTGGGAAAGGATCTGTTGATATTGGAGATGGTACTTTCAATGATGTTTTGTGTGTACCTCATCTTTCAAACAATCTTCTTTCCATCTATCAAATCACTCATGGTGGAACAGGGAAGACTGTTGAATTCACACCTGATTTAGTTATCATCAGAGACTTGGAGAGCAGAGAGATAATTGCTACTGGGGTGGTTGATCATGCATCTCGATTGTATACCTTTTTAGACTTTGCACCTGATGATGGTTCTAATCCTTTGGTTGTTGATCACACTCCTAGTGTGAGCTTTGATTTTGAGGAGAACTTTGGCTACTTGAACTTGGGTATTCTCACATGTGATCCAGTTCTTGAGCCTTGTATTCCTTCTCCTCCATTTACTATTGCATCTGAAGATACTTGCATTGCTACATTCATGGCTTCTTGTGATTCAGTGCAGCAAGATACACATTGTCTTCCAGACATAGCTACTTCAGATGACTACTTGACAGACATTGCAGGTTTGTTCATAGAGTCTCATATTTCAGACTTGGGAGACATTATTCATGACATCCATCTTCTCTTTGATGAAGTTGATTCTTCTTCAATTGTTATGGAGGAACCTTTGGATCCTTTTGTTCATTCTCCACATGATCATTCATCACATTTTGACATGAGTGAGGATACTTTTGAGCAACATTTGGAGGAGGCGCCTTTGTCTTCAAAGGAGATATCTTTGTCTTCAAATTTTGTTCTACATCCATCTCCACTAGGTTCTGGATTTTCATCTTCTACAGTGTGGCCTAGAACACTTGATTTGATGGTGACATCTTTCGACATCAACATGGAGACACTTGAGCAGAGTTTAGAGACTTCATACATTTTCATCATTCTTCCTTCATATTCCTTTCAGGAATGGGAAGACATTCTTCATACACCTTTGGTTTTGTTTCTTCCTAAGGGGAGGAACATTGTTCGACGATCGTGGACCATGTTCTACATTCAGCTTCGAGCTTCAACCATTGGCATAGTTGACTACTTTGGGGAAGGCTACATGGTCTTTCCTATCCTTTCTATTTTGGAGGGGACTTCTTCCTTGCATGGGATTCTTCTTGTGTTGGGAAACTTGTTTTCTTTTGGGGAGGAGTTTTGTCCCACTGGGTTTTCTCCTTTACTCCATTTGTGAGAGAGTATTTTGTACATGGGTACCTAACATGGCCTAGTAGCCGGGACCCATATTTGCATCTTTGCATTCTTTCATCCTTTCACCCACCTAAGCTATGCTTAAGGGGGGGTGTTAGTGTAGGTTTTTTTAATATTATTTTTCCTACACATTATTAAGCATACCTTAGGTTATAGGAGATGTGGTTCATGTGAGGACACGTGGCATAATCCATCGATTACATGTGTTGCTCCCACTCACACTTGGGTGGTTGAGTTTCACACCCTCTTTTGGCCTTATATGCCACCTCACAAAACCACTCATCTGTCTCTTTTTGAGTAGGTTATGCCACCTATTTGGCATTTTCCAAGTAGGCATAACTCCCACCTAATTTGGTTATTTGGGAGTTATTACCCCTCTTGGAATTATTTGCCCATATTCTACTATATATTCTGCACTCACCTCTCCCTCCTAACTAGTTCAGGTCTAGCTCCTATCTAGTCTAGATGAGTTCATATTAACTCAATCAATTCAAGGGAGAGTTGAGGCATATTGTATCATTTAGTGTGTGATATAACATCATTTTGTTATTGCACTATATTCCTGCATTCTATCTCTTGCTGCTCTCGTGTGGAAGGTTTATCTTGGTTTTGTAGGTGATCCTGGGTGCTCGAGTTCATCAATAACTCTTACAATAAATTCTAGAAATCCAAAATTTCCTACCACATTAAATTTTTAGCAGTCAAGAGTAGGACAAAAGGCTCCTAACAAGTAGGTGAGCTAGGGAGTTGAGGTGAAAAGAGGCACAGTTAGAAAAATAAATATTTCCAACAAGGACACATCCAGCCACATAATGAACCATTTCTAATACATTACAATTTCAATTTTAGTCTCAACACATGTTGGCACCACTTATGAACTTCTAAGTTGGAAACATAACCTATTATTAGTGCATGGCTGGGCAAAACAATGAATAAGTACCATAAAAAAACTAGTTTGTAAGCCCGTAGATAGATGTCGCAAACTTCATAAAAATAGATTTTTAAATGTACATATATTAGACCACCTTCGTCCATCCAAATTAAATATTTGGACGATTAAATGAAAACCGTTACAAAATAATTCTTGCATTCTTCAAGAATTGCAATATATAAAAGAACAATTCCCAAGTCAACTCCAACAATATGACCAATGCTATCCTTATTTGAATGAACCACTTCAAATACCTTTGAAATAATATTTTCATTTTGAATTACATATATAGTTGAGTGGAAGGAAATTAAATCGACTTCTTCATTAAGACAATGCTAAAAAATAAATGCCAAATGGTGCCCTATCCAATCTAGAAAATTAATCAACGGTTGAGAAATTATATAGGTTTTGGTTGAGTTGAACCAACCATGAGAAAATATAAGGAAAATTCATGAGTCTAAGAGAAATTTACTTAGATTAAGTGAAGAAAAATTTGATAAAATTAACGTATATGAGAGATATAATCTTGATCTATTCATTTCAACCATAAAGGGAGTTTAATTTTGTACCAAGTAGCAAGATTAATAAAAAATTATGAATGAAACTCTACATATTATATGTAAATACATTTATTTTTTACACAGGGTATCCCCACGACTCACCACCCAATGACACCAAGAGGTGAGCTAGGAGGTGAGACTAGTCTCTGAGGGTGTTACTATGGAGCCCGCAATCGCATAACACCTTTTAAACCAAAAAGAAGAGTCAAACACAAGACCTCAGGGAGAAAACCCAAGACTCAAAACAACTGAGCTACTCGTTCAGGGTATTATATGTAAATACATTTATGTTGACATGGGTAGAACAATTTTATCAGTAAACAAATAAACAAACTTATATATAACTCTTTATACAAACATATGAATAGAATCAAGCATATGTATATGAATTACTTACTTCTCTCTTATACAACACACAATCTACCTAGAGTGGTTGCACAAAACATTGTCATAGAAATTCTAAAGAAATGACTAAAAAAAATTGTGTGGGCTCTCTACCCACCCATGCCCACTATCCAACACCTGAGCCTTTAACATGCAAAAAAATAACAAGAGTTTTTCATAATGATATGCTTACTAAATCAGTTATCATTCTGAGTAAGTACAAAAACATGTAAGTTTTATAAACTGCAAACCAAATTTAGATATAGCTTATGCATACAAGTCAAGAAGTAAATGAATTCACTATAGATAAAGATTAACTAAACACATACATAAAACTAAAACATAACAAGAGACATACATAAAACATGATTAAGTTACTAATAAAGAGTGCTACATAGTGGAGTGCTTGAAGCCATGACCACACCTAATAGGTACAAGAGAAAAATAAACATGATTATTGCCAATTATTATCCGACTTTTCCTAATTTGGACTGACTTATGGTTAGTCAAAATCGTGTTCAACTATGATGATAGGCCATTGAAAAGAATACTATACAAGATAAAAATGATATGGTTCATCATTGAAGCCAAAAATAAAATGCAACTTTATTAAATGAAAGATAAATAAATTACAATTGAATGATGTATAATTCAATCATTGAAAGACCTGTAACATGCCAAAATTGCTTTATTTGTTGGCCCACCTACAACACTTTATTTGAAACATTAGTACATTTTAAAAAATTAAACATAAATATTAAAACCTTCTAACATTAAATAATAATATTTATTCTGCAAAAATTAAGCATTTAATTTAAATACTTATTGTGATTTAATGATTTGATATTATCTTATTTCTAGCCAATTAAATATCTAACCTTGCAAATATCAACATTTAACCTATTCTAGAACACCAATTATATAAATATAAAGTGAAATTTGACCTTGCCTCACACAAAATTTCTAACCTCATCAATTGGAATCTTGAGGTTATTCAACATTATTCCAAAATTCTCATAACCTTCTTTGGAAGCTACCTTGAAATACACAAATGCACACTATGGTACTATTACTGAGCCTTTCCTTGGAGTTCTAAAATTCTCCTTATCCATAAGATCTAATTGCCACATGAGTTCTATGAAGGCCAACCTATTAGACACATATAGTGTTAGGCAATGAGGTGAAAACTTGGCTCCATAAGCCCTGATCAAAGTATAATATGTATGAAAAAACTGTCACCCCAATTGTGAGGTGTTTCTGATCCTTCTATATCTTTCAAGTGCATAATATCTCTCATAACTCTGAAAATTTTGTAAAGAGGCTCTACACCCATACTCTCCAAAGTACCGAACCTCATAACATTGCAGAAAGATAAATAATTTGAATGTGGGCAGTTTTGGTTCCAAATATGAGTCCACATTTGGATAGGAAGATCATTTCCTTCCTTATCCTTCTATCTTAGCTTCATATTCTTCTTCCATTTCTCCTATCCAACATAAATAATCATGTGCATTAATAAAGAATAGTGTGGGAAATACAATGGGGCACTTTCATCCTTCAATTCAATCAACCCCTTATGCATTTGTTCTATAATATACATTGCATAATCAAATCCCCTATTGGAATTCCAAATATTAATGTCAATAAACATTAACAAAAAGGAAATTGGTATCCTTTCATCACAACTATGAGCCAATACTTGATTCAAGGAGTATTATTTGTTCTTGAAATAATTGTCAAATTATTCACATTCAACATTTTCCAAGTCCTTAGGACCAAAACCACCTTTATAATCCTTCTTGTGCCTAGCAAGCACATGTCTTTTATATCCATATCTCTTCCGTTCATACTCATTTTAGATAGGAAAAAATGATGTTGATAGTGTAATTGGGGTTCACCTTAAACACCTCTACAATCTTATCTCTTGTTATGCCAAGGAGTATGGTTCCATTTTCACTTTTTTATAATACCTTCCCAACTCTAGCATTAAATCTACTTCAACAAATGCATTTGGCACTACTATCCTTTCAGTATTGAAACCCCATAAGTGATGAGATGGACATTTGGCATGGCTTATATTGAAGTAATACAAGAACAATTATCACCTACTCTATGGCTAAGAAACTTCTCCAATTGCACCATCATTATCAATCGTTCTGCTAGTCACTACAACCTACCCTATGGGTCTTTTTCCAATTTTTGTTCCTCCCTTAGTGATATCTTTGGCTTCACCTTCCATAAATTTGGAAAGATTTCTATTTTCTCCCTTGGACTTTGTAGATGCCTCAAGAATATCAAGCTTAGGTGTGGATTTGTAATCCTGGGGTTTTGTTTTCTTAATCCATTTTTGCTTAGTATTTCTCTCACATTTAGTAGAATACTCACTAGGTTCACTCATTTTTTTAGTGTAACAAAATTGAGATTTATGAATATTCAACTTATGAAAGGGGCCTATTGATTTATGTTTTCAAGAAACAAATTTGTAGGAAAAAAACCCTCTGAAGCCTCACACAATTCTTACCAACACAAATGAACTTGCACAATATCCAAACCCTTGCAAACCCTAAGAGCCTAAAGATTTTAGAATATTTCACTAACTCCCTAAACCAACTTAATTCAAACAATTTTTTTGTAGAAAGATGTAATTACTTGCTTACCCAAGACAAAATATGTCCTCAAAGCCTTAGCAACTTTTCGCCTGAGCTCCTTACACCTTTCTTACTCAAAATTGACCAATTCTTCTACTCAAACAATTGTAATTATGAGGAAAAAGTAGCCAACAACCTTCTTTAAGGAAAAGGAATGGAGCTTCTTCACCATTAATCCTTGAAAGAAATCTTACGTGAGTGAACTGATGTTTATCCATTTAAGCTCAAATTATGACCATTGATATTTTGATTTAAAACATCATCAGTGGCTATCCATTATCCTCTCTCCTTTTATTTTTGCTTTCAGCGATTCCCTTTAGATGTTGCCATGTTTCCCTTATTTTCCTTAGTCACCTTTTTCTTGAGACCCATTGTGCATCACTACTTTAATATCTATTCTTCTGGATGAATCCACAATGCTTTGAGACTTGGCTAGGAGGGGAATATTCTACCAAATATCCAATTGCTCATCATTGATATGTTCCTTAGACTCTCATTTGTACCCACAAGAGCTTTAAGTAGTGCAATGGGCACAAGACTTATTAGTCTATCGCTCATCGTTGATGTTCCTTTTTCTTCCTATGTCCCATCAACGATATGAACCATATACGTGATAGGATCTTAGCTATTAGATATGGGTCATCCTTTGAATTTATTCTTTCAAACATCACTCATCGTTCATACGCATCTCAACAATTGAATCACATTAGTGATAGGATAAAAGTGGTGCTAGAGAAATATTTTTCCACACATCCATATTACTTGATCAAGGGGAGTTCAAGTGTCACCCTTAGTATCACTTCAAATTAACAATGAAACATTAGAACAAAAGACATCATCAGTCATTTTTAATTTGAGAATGATAGGTGGGAGGAAATCCGTGATAAGCAATGAGATTGTAAATACAAAGGCTATAGTGTTATTGTGTATAATTGATTTATGACCTAAAGCTTTTGGGAAATTAGTGATACAATGGCAACTAGAAATAGTGAGGAAATATTCCACATTGTGTATCACCTATTAAAGGAAAGTAGTCACAAAACAATCTATGATGGGTGATATGTTGAGCGGTAAGTGAGAACTTAAGTGAGGGTAATTAGCATGTGCTCATCTGTTGTTTTAAAAGGGGAACCAACGAGGAAGAATGAGGGACAAGGCCTTAAAAGACTTAAGATTATCTATAACGAAGGATCTAAAGGCCAAATATTTAAGATTTTCAACCTTATAAAATACTAAGTCCACAGACCTAGAAATAAGAAGGAAATATTACGCAATGGATGAACAAGGAAACCTAATCACAAGGGTTCAACCAATGCATGAATACAAAAAACTTAATTTGTTTTAATATGATCGAATATTTACTATATCAAGTCAATGAAGGATTAAACCAAAAGACAAGTATTTAGAAAAGGGGAAAATATACTAAGTAAACCGATCCCACAGCATAAAACTCTAAAGAGTCAACTCAAGTAAGGACATTTCAGAATAGTGGAACATGGAAATTTGAGAGTTCCACTAGTGGCTCTGATTGGGGACACATTCCTCTTGTAGGCATGGCAATATTTAAAATCTCATGGTTGAAGTAGAACAAGCACAAGGACACCAAAAGCCAACGAATTGCATGAAAAAGGTAAGAAGATCATACCGAAACAAACCAACGTATATAGAAAATTTACAAGACTATACAATGTATATGGAGTAGAACATATTTCAAGAGAAATTTGGCTTTAAGAACATTCCATGAACTAGTTGTTCAATAAGTTCACCTGTTAAGCTCTAGAGAAAGTATGAATCCTCACCATGTGTGTTGGATATCAGATAAGGACCCAAGCCTAGTGATTCTATTTTTCCATGCTTACCCTTATCCTAATCTCTTGCATTCCACATCAATACCATACATCCCACTTCAATTTTTTTGGGAGAATCTCTTTTATCATAAAATTTCTTGACTTGCAACTGCATCTTGGTATTATTTTCATGAGATTATCTTCTAGTTTTTTCTATCTAGATCAAGGCATCAACTCTGTGTTTCATCTCATCACATATGTCTTCATCACGCTCCTATACAAACTTGTACATCTTTAGAATTTTATTTTGAGGAAACCTAGATGCAATGCCATAGACCAAATTGAATGGACCATAACTAGTAGCCTTCTTCATTGTTACTCTATCCACCCACAAAGAAAGTTTTAACTTTGAATCCCACACTCTCTTATTTTTCTGAATCACCCTTCTAATGATCTTCATTTAAATTTTGTTGCTAGATTCATCTTGACCATTCCCTTGAGGGTGATAAGGGGAAGAATAAGATATTTGTATATTATTCTTATCAGAAAAATCCTTAAACTAATCTGACCTAAAACACATAGCATTATCATATATAATTTTCTTTGGGACTCCAAATTTGATTAAGATGTTATTCATTTCGAAAATCAATTACCACCTTACTTGTGTCCTTCTTGGTGGGGATTTCCTCCAACCATTTTGTAAAGTAATCAATTGAAACAAGAATACAAGAATTCCCACCAATAGACTTCTTAGAAAGTTCTGCAATGAAGTCAATATCCCACTGTTTAAAAGTGGCTTGGACTGAAATAGGTCTAAGTGGTAAGTTCCCTAAAAAATTCAATTCTGAGAATCTTTGACAAGCATCACAAGATTTGACAAACTTGTGGGAATCTTTGAAAATAGAAGGCCACCAAAATAGTTCCCTCAAAATCTTATGAGTTGTGGTCTTAGCCATGTAATGTCCACCACATACTCCACTATGCATCTTGTTTAGTAGCTCAAAATATTTGACCTCATCAACGCAGTTCAACATAGCACCTTTCAGGTTTCTCCAACATAATTCGCCATTTACAATCACATACTTGATGGAATATAATTTGAGAGTCCACTTTTTGTTGTCAACTAATCCTTTAGGGCGTTTCATCTTCTACCAGTAGTAAATGACATTCTTATACCAATTAGAATCTTGCATATGATAAATATGTGACTAGTTGAAGTCATCCTCAATATTTGTTTGATTGACATGTAAGTTTGCTTCAACCATTAGTTTATCCAACTTGTGACCTCTCACCAACTTGGTGATTTGAACATCAATGTTGAATTCTTGGATCATGTTGACCCATCTATATCTCTTCCCTATAGTCTCTTTTGGAGTGAAGTTATCCTTCACTATAGCACTTGGCACAAAGGCTATTACTATAGCTCCCATTAAATATGTTCTAAAAAAATTTATAGCCTTGACCAAAGCATAGGCCTCCTTCTCAATCATGTGATATTTATACTCAATGTCTTGCAAATATTCACTAAAGAATACAATGGGGTATTCAAAACATTGATCATTTTTTTGCAAAAATACATGAGAACTAGTATGAAAAGATGCAAAAGAAAATATATGCATTGGCTTGACAAAAATTAGAGATTTCAACACTGGAGACTCCTTCATGGCCTATTTATTATTTTTGAATGTCTGACTAGGCTCCTCATTCCAAACCACTTTCTCTCCCTTCTTTAACATCTTGGAAATATGCCTTGTAATCACAACAAAGTTAGTGACAAACCTTCTCAAGAAATTTATCTGATCAAAGAATGATTGAATTCCTTTAGAATTCTTTGCTTGTGGAATTTTATCAAATGGTCACCACTCTTTCAAGATCAATCCTAATTCCATATTTAGACACAATATGGCCCAAGAGCTTACCTTCCTTTACTCCAAACACACATTATTTTTGATTAAATGAAATCCCATACTCTAGTGCTTTCCTAAAAAAATTATCTAGATGCATACAATGATCTTCTTACTTTATGTTGTATGGAGTTAGTTCATCATGGAACATAGCTAAAAATATGTTTGTGAAATCTACAAATAAATTCTGCATCTATGGTTCTCTAAAAACTAGGCCCTACATTTTTCAATCCAAATTGAATTCTAACATAGACATACGTGCCTCATGGAGCTATGCAAGTTATTTTATATTGCTTAGATTATTTGACCACCACTTCATTATAACCTTTGAATCCATCCATAATGGATAGAAACTCACAACCAGTTACTTTATATAACATGGCCTCCATGTTTGGTAGAGGATAATTATCTTTCAATGATGGCACATTTTAATTTCTAAATTCAACACAAATTTTGATATGCTATTCTTCTTCCTAACTAGAAAAATATTAGAAACCCATGTTGAATTTCTAATTGGCTTAATGATCCCAACATCCCTCAATTTCAAAAGTTCTTCCTACATCTTAGGTTTGAAACTGGGATTTATTGGTCTTTGGTTTTTGCTGAAGGGCTTGACATCTAGTTTCAAAGGTATTTCATGTTGAAAAATATCTTCCCAATATGCCTTTTACGTTTATCATAAGACCATGAAAATACATATCTTTAATCTCTCAAAAAATTAATCAATATTCCTTTAATGGGTAGGTGCACAAAGATGGTTCCCAAAAAGGGGACTTAAGTGGACAATTGTTTTTCTGAAATCAAGAAATACTGACCTTGGATGTGAAATTGAGGATACTTACACTCAAAATTTTGAGATGGACCAAAAAGAAGGCTTCAAGTGCTTCGAGTTTAATTTCTAAACTACTAATTTATTTTGAAAATGGTTGAGATTAAGGGGTTGAAATGAGGGATGTACACAAACTGGTGTTGTTTTTGTTAGAAAAACATAAAATAGCAACTCTTGTATGACCCTCGTATGGTGAACTCTTTTCTAGTATTTTTATAATCGCAATAGTCAGAAGTTAGCTAACAATATGCCATTGATGCATGATTTTTTTGATAAATTTTTAATGAATATTTGATTTTTTACTAATTTGTGAAGTGGACATTTCCTGAAAAATAGAATTTTGGCCATGCTACCCCTACAAATTTTGGAAACTAATTGATTTTTTTTCTTTTTTTAAATTTTTTTTAGAATGGGGTCTAGTTTCTATAAATTTAATTTATTTGAAAAATCGATGAACGGTTAATTTATAAAGGAAAAAATACCAAACACTGCTTTTTGGAAAAAAAAAGACATACAGATAAAATAAATAATGGATGAAAGGCTTAATGTTTTCTGAAAGTGAAAAAATGACATCGTTGGATAGCTAAGAGAGAACCCAACATTACCCATGTGTTTTATTTTTTTGATATTGAACCACGTGCAATCCTGACGGTGAGCACAAACTCGATTATGAGAAACATGGTAGATTTTTTAAAAACACATCTCTAGTCATTGGGAATTCCCTCCAAGGCTTTAGGTTGGTATTCCAAGGAAAATACCAAGCCTAAGGCTCGAGAATTCCTTAAGCAAGATATAATGTGAGTGTGTTATAATGTGCTCGCATTATATCTCACTTTTCACATGGTATATAAACCATGTCAACTAAGACATAATGCGAGCGCATTATAACACGCTCACATTATGTCTTCCTTTGTGTTAAATTTTAATATATTGAATGTATGCTGATATATTTGTATGTTTGTATGTACATGCTTTCTTGTATGTCATGTATGTATGTATCAGTGCATATATATTGTATGTATGCCTCTATGTATGTTAGATTGTATCTATAGATGTATGTATGTATGCTTGTATGGATGTAAGATTATATGTACATATGTATTATGATTTTATTTATCCATTTATGTATGTCTTTAGACGAAGGGAGAATTAAGAGGGTGAGAGAGTGGAGAGATGGAGAGGGGGTGGAAGTGAGAGTTTAAGAGAGAGGGAGTCAGAGAGAAGGGGTTGGAGTGAGAGGGACTTACCTAGGTAGGGTGGGAGGGATAAATGGAGGGAGAGAGAGAGAAATTGGGGGTGGGAGAGAGAGAATTGAGGGAGAGGGAGAGATAGATGGATATAAAGAGAGAGTTATGTAGGTAGGGTGTGAAAGCGAGAGACTTGAGAGTGTGAGGGGGGTGAGAGGGAGACAATTGACAGATAGATAGTGAGAGAGAGAGTGAGAGAGATGGAGTTTGAGAGAGAGGGAGTGGGAGAGAGAGTGTGAGTGAGAGACCTAAGAGAGGGAGAGGGTGTGGGAGGGAGTGAGTTGATAGAGGTAGAGAAAGAGGGGGGTGGAGTGAGAGGGACTTATACAGGTAGGTTTGGAAGGATAGATAGAGAGAGGGGAGATAGAAAAAGAGAGAGTTACCTAGGTAGGTTTCTAGAGGGAGAGAATAGAGAGAGAGAGGGTGTGGGAGGGAGAGACATGAGAGAGAGGGAGAGAGAGGTAATGGGAGGTACATAAAGAGATATGGATAGAGGGAGCGAGAGAGGATGGTAGGGGTTCATTGAACGAGAGGTACATAGAAAGAGGGAGATGGTAGATAGAGACAATTAGAGATGGTAGGAGGGAGGGAAGGAGGAAGAGGTGGGATGTATAGATAACGAGAAAGTGATAGAGGCTGAGGATATAGGGTTGAGGGATTAGGATGGAGGACCTATAGGGTTGATGGTTTCTAGATTATTAGGGTTTAAGGTTTGAGGGAATAGGGTCGATGGTAGAGGGTATTTGGTTGAGGGTATAGGGTAGAAGCTTTAAGGGTTTTGGGTTGAAGGGTTTGGGGTTAATGGTTTAGGGTTAAGGGTTTACATGGTTGAGTGTAAAGGGTTTAGGTTATAGGTGTGAGGGTATAAGGTTGAAGGATTAGGTTCATGGTCCAATGTAAGGGGTAGAGGGTACAGGGGTAGAGGGTTTATGGTCTAAGGATTGAGGGTTGAGGGATTAAGGGTTGAGGGTTGACAATTGAGGGTTGAGGGTTTAATGTATAGGGTAAAGGGTAGAGGGTAGAGGGTTTGAGGTTTGAGGGTCTAAGATTGAGGGTTTCAGTATAGGGTTGAGGGTTGAGGGTTAAGCATTGAGGGTCCAAAAAATAGGGTAGAGGTTATAGGGGTTGAGAGATTAAGGGTTGATGGTTTAGGGATTAGGGTAGAGAGTTTTCTTGGATTTCACAGTATAAGGGTTGAGGAATTAGGGTTGAGGGATAAGGGTTTAGGGTAGAGAATGTTGGATTGAAGGGTTGAGGGTTGAGGGTTGAGGGACTAAGAGGGTATAGGGGTTGAGGAATTAGTGTTTAAGGGATGAGGGTTGAAGGTTGAGGGATTAAGAGGGTATATGGGTAGAGGGATTAGGGTTGAAGGGTTAAGGGTTGAGCATTGAGGGTTGAGGTATTAATAGGGTATAGGGGTAGAGGGATTAGGGTTGAAGGGTTGAGGGTTGAGAATTGAGGGATTAAGAGGGTATAGCGGTTCAGGGATTAGGGTTTAAGGGTTGAGGGTTGAGGGTTAAGGGATTAAGATGGTATAGGGGTTAAGGGATTAGGGTTTAAGGGTTGAAGGTTAAGGGTTCAAGGATTAAGAGGGTATAGGGGTAGAGGGATTAGGGTTGAAGGGTTGAGCGTTGAGGGATTATGAGTGTATAAGGGTCAAGGTATTAGGGTTTAAGGGTTGAGGGTTGAGGGTTCAAGAATTAAGAGGTTATAGGGGTAGAGGGATTAGGGTTAAGGGTTAAGGCTTGAGCGTTGAAGGTTGAGTGATCAATAGGTTATAGGGGTAGAGGGATTATGGTTTAAGGGTTGAGGTTTGAGGGTTCATGGATTGAGAGGGTATAGGAGTTCACGGATAATGGTTGAAGGGTTGAGGGATTAGGGTTTAAGGGTTAAGGGTCGAGTTATTAAGAGGATATAGGGGTTGAGGGATTAGGGTTGAAGGGTTGAGGGTTGATTGATTAATAGGGTATAGGGGTAGAGGTATTAAGGTTTAAGAGTTGAGGGTTGAGGGATTAATAGGTATAGGGGTAGAGGGATTAGGGTTGAAGGGTTGAGGGTTGAGCGTTGAGGGTTGAGGTTTGAGGGATTAAGAGGTTATAGGGGTTGAGGGATTAGTGTTGAAGGGTTGAGGGTTGAGTGATTAAGAGGTTATAGGTGTTCAGAGATTAGGGTTTAAGGGTTGAGGGTTGAGGGATTAAGAGGGTATAGGGGTAGAGGGATTAGGGTTGATGAGTTGAGGGTTGAGCATTGAGCGTTGAGCATTGAGGGTTGAGTATTGAGGGTTGAGAGATTAATAGGGTATAGGGGTAGAGGGATTAGGGTTGAAGGATTGAGGGTTGAGCATTGAGGGATTAAGATCGTATAGGGGTACATGGATTAGGGTTTAAGGGTTGAGGGTTGAGGGATCAAGAGGGTATAGGGGTTGAGAGATTAGGGTTTAGGGGTTTAGGGTTGAGGGATTAAGAGGGTATAGGGGTTGAGGGATTACGGTTGAAGGATTGAGGGTTGAGGGTTGAGGGTTCAAGGGTTAAGAGGGTATAGGGGTAGATGGATTAGGGTTGAAGGGTTGAGGGTTGAGTGTTGAATGATTAAGAGGGTATAGGGGTTGAGGGTTGAGGGATTAAGATGGTATAGGGATTGAGGGATTAGGGTTTAAGAGTTAATGGTTGAGGATTGAGGGATTAAGAGGGTATAGGGGCTGAGGGATTAGGGTTTGAGGGTTGAGGGTTCAAGGATTAAGTGGGTATAGGGGTTGAGGGATTATGGTTTAAGGTTTGAGGGTTGAGGGTTGAGGGATTAAGAGGCTATATGGGTTGATGGATTAGAGTTTTAGGTTTGAGGAATGAGGGTTTAGGGATTACATGGGTATAGGGGTTGAGGTATTAGGGTTTAAGGTTTGAGGGTTGAGGGTAGAGGGATTAAGAGGGTATAGGGGTTGAGGAATTAGGGTTTAAAGGTTGAGGGTTGAGGGATCAAGAGTGTATAGGGGTTGAGGGATTAGGGTTTAAGGGTTGAGGGTTGAGGGTTGAGGGTTTAGGAGGGTAACGGGGTTGAGGGATTAGGGTTTAAGGGTTGAGGGTTCAAGGTTTAGGGTTGAGGGATTAAGAGGGTATAGGGGTTGAGGGATTCAGGTTGAAGGGTTGAGGGTTGAGCGTTGAGGGATTAGAAGGGTATAGGGGTTCAAGGATTAGGGTTTAAGGGTTGAGGTTTGAGGGTTCAAGGATTAAGAGGGTATAGGGTTAGAGGGATGAGGCTTGAAGGGTTGAGCATTGAGGGATTAAGAGGGTATAGGGGTTCAAGGATTAGGTTTTAAGGGTTGAGGGTTGAGGGTTGAGGGTTGAGGGTTTAGGGTTGATAGATTAAGAGGGTATAGGGGTTGAGGCATTAGGGTTTAACATTTGAGGGTTGAGGGTTCAGGGATTAAGAGGGTATAGGCATTGAGGGATTAGGGTTGGAGGGCTAAGGGTTGAGCATTGAAGGTTGAGGGATTAATAGGGTATAGGAGTAGAGGGATTAGGGTTGAAGGGTTGAGGGTTGAGGGATTAATAGGGTATATGGTGTAGAGGTACTAGGGTTGAAGGGTTGAGGGTTGAGCATTGAGGGTTGAGGGATTAAGAGGGTATAGGGGTTGAGGGATTAAGGTTTAAGGGTTGAGGGTTGAGGGTTGAGGGTTGAGGGTTGAGGGATTAAGAGGGTATAGGGGTTGGGGGATTAGGGTGTAAGGGTTTAAGGGTTGAGGGTTGAGGGTTGAGAGATTAAGAGGGTATAGGGGTTAATGGATTAGGGTTTAATGGTTGAGGGTTGAGGTTTGATGGATTAAAAGGGTATAGGGGCTGAGGGATTAGGGTTGAAGGGTTGAGGGTTGAGCTTTGAGGGTTGATGGATTAATAGGGTATAGGGGTAGAGGGATTAGGGTTGAAGGGTTGAGGGTTGAGGGATTAATATGGTATAGGGGTAGAGGGATAAGGTTTGAAGTGTTGAGTGTTGAATGGTTGAGGATTGAGGTATTAATAGGTATATGAGAGGAGGGATTAGGGTTGAAGGGTTGAGGGTTGAGGGTTGAGGGATTAAGAGTGTATAGGGGTTCAGGGATTACTATTGAAGGGTTGAGGGTTAAGGGTTTAGGGTTGAGGGATTAAGAGGGTATAGGGGTTGAGGGATTAGGGTTGAAGGATTGAAGGGTTGAGGGTTGAGGGATTATGATTCTCCTTGCCTCTCTATCTCCCACTCTCCCCTTCTCCCACTCTCTCCCACTCTCTCTTTATTCGACTCTACCCTTCTCCCACTCTCTCCCACACTCTCTTTCTCCCACTCTCTCCTTCTCCCACTCTCCCACTCTCTCCCTCCCTCTCTTTCTCCCACTCTCCCCCCCCCCCCTCCCTCTCTATCTCCCACTCTCTCCCACACTCTCTTTCTCCCACTCTCCCCTTATCCCACTCTCCCACTCTCTCCCTCCCTCTCTTTCTCCCTCTCTTTCTCCCAATCCCCCCCTCTCTCCCTCCCTCTGTATCTCCCATGCTCACTCTCTCCCATGCTCTCTTTCTCCCACTCTCTCTTTCTCCCACTCTCCCCTTCTCCCCTTCTCCCACTATCTCCCTCCCCTCTTTCCCCCACTATCTCTTTCTCCCCCTCTCCCTCTCCCTTAATCTCTCCCTCTTTCTCTCCCACTCCCTCTCCCTCCCTCTCTCCCTATTTTTCTCCCACTCTCTCTTTCTCCCCCTCTCCCTCTCCCTCCATATCTCCCTCACACACACAAAATCACCTCTATATCCTCTACTATAAGGGTGTAGGGAACAAATATATAATTAGGATAGAGGGCATAGCCAAAGAGGGATAAAACAAATATATTAAGAAAACCTTATTTCACATAATGTGCTCACGTTATAAGATGAGCGCATGTTGTACTCCACTAAAAATGGTAAAACATTCTATATACTCATGATTTAAAGGCCCACATTCTGCATATTTGCCTATTTCTACACTTGTTTTGAAAAAAAGTTGTTTTTTGATGATGTTGTGAAGTGTGCATGCATGTTTTTCACATTCCATCACCTTTTCCATGATCTTTCTACCACCTTTGCATGAAATATCAGATTTTCCACATTGAAAGACATATAGTATCAATTGAAGTTTGAATCCCATTGAAAACTAATATACAATTGAAGTTTGGAGGGGAACAAGCTTTTGAACAAGTCGAATTATTGTGGAGTTTGAAGAAAGAAGAAGCTCTTAGCTAAGGCTACATAATTGGGTTGAACTCCTCCATTTGAAAGTATGGTTTTTTAGGTATGTGAAGTCTTTACACATTTTATTTCATTCTATTATGGCTTGATTTCATTTATTTTGTCATCATAATTTATAACCTTATGTTGTCATTGTAACTATATTTCCCTTCACAACACATTTGATTCATATACTCAAATTAGCATTAAGAGTTCCCAATTCCTTAAGGACCTTAAAAACACCTTGAAAATCTTTAAAATAACTGATTACAATCAACAATATTCCTCAAAACATCAACCAATGATTATGTCATTCAAAATTTGTCTTAAATCTTCCATAATGGCACCATTGTTTAAAAACACAAACTATAATTCTTAAGGCACAACCAAACCATTATTTGCTTAAGAAATATTTGTTTGAGTTAGTACAAAAATAATGAAACCTTTCAGAAGTCTTCCCTTACACACAAAATTAGTTCCTTTGTTCACTATCCCAATTACTAGTAGCCAAGCATCTGCAAACTATCACATGTATCTCTCAAACCATGCACACACTTTAAACTATGATACTCATTTTTAATGCAGAGTTAGAGAACCCAAAACCATTCAAGATGTAAACTTTCCTTCAAGAGGAATCTAAAAATATTAAAAGGGCCTAATGGACCAATCACAACACTAATCCAAGTTGGACAACAAACATAAACACTATTTCCCACTTTTCACCCTTGGAATCTAGTAGTAGTGCAAAACTAATTTTGGGCCCTTAACTCCAAAACACCAGGAAATTAAAATAATGATTCTAACACCCATTTCAAAGTTGCAATACATACCTTAACCCATCACATGACTCCTTTGGGATAACTTTAAGAAAGCTGACCTTTTCACTATTTTAGGCCTTCAAGTATGCCAATTTTACAAAGGAACTACCCTTAGATCCTCATACCAGACTTCCAAACCCAAAAATAGTCTTTAATTAGGTCTCAAAAAAAGATATTTTCTATCTCTTAGGACCTTACCCACTCAACTAAGCTTCCAATACAAAACCCCCATTTTTTAATGCAAAGAGGGAGGGTTTATAGAAACTCCTATACCTGGGCCTTCCCAAACCATTCCAAAGAATCAAGAATCTTGAAAATACCCTCCAGAAGGTCAAAATTTCATTACATAGACCACTCCTTTAACACTTTTTCAAAATCACTCCTTGGTTCATCAAATTCTCATGGAAAAGTGTGTGTTTCAGCCTAAGAACCCCATCCTATTGTCATTAGTTTCATTCCAAGGAATTTTAAACAATAAAAGAACCTAATATAAAAATTTACATGCCATAAAACCAATAAACAAGTAATAATTGTAGGTGGGATGGTCATTTCATAGTTAAATCCTACTCAAACCCTTGACTGGCTTGAAATGAACAGTTTCAGAAAATTGTCAATTACTCCCTTCAAACGTACTGTTAAGCCCTCAGAACTGATGCATTAGAGAGTTAAGACATGTGCCTAAAATATTCTATTAGTTTTGTATCAACGGGAGGCTTTACAAATCTATACAAGTGCAATAATCTGTAAAAAACCCAGTGAATTTCTGGAAAACAACATTTTTTTAATCATGAAAATGGATTTCAAAAAGAACAATACTCTTCCCTTCGAGCCAATGGAGGTTGTTTAAAACTTTTTAAATTGAAAACCAAATCCACCCAATTCCTATAACTAACAAACAACCACCTTTGAAATCATATAAAAACTTTGTCTATGCTTCCATAGTTTGTACACATTTGTCTATGATAGGTTAACTTTTGTACATGATGATTGTAAGTATTATTTAAATGAATCCTTCAGTGACATATATTTTTCAATTAACTTGAATGGATACATTTTTTAGGAACTAATACTCATCTCATTACCATGGTATAGATAAAATTATCCACCATGCCAAAGAAAAAAACAAAGAGAATAAAACCTTCAAAGAAAATGAGAGAGTTTGGGTGGCGACATATCATGAAAAGAAGAAATTGGAAACGATTGATGAAAAAAAGCCGATTGTAGAGGAACCTCAACTATCAAAAAGAGAATGGGAATTGGCAGCACAACATGCATGAATGCAAAAGCATCTTTGTAAGATAGATTCAAATACCGCAGTTGGAGACACACCCTCAATGACAAGTGAATATGAAGGGACACCATTAAGTTCAAGTGAATATGGAGGGACACCATCTAGCACAAGTGAATATGGATAGACACCATCCAACACATCTCAAGTTGAGAGTACATCATCACTCAGAATTGACAAAGAAGGTATGCCATCATCCCCATGTGAACCTCAAGGTATGTCTTCTTCTCTACCTTTGATCGAAGGTACAAAATCTAGCCCACCTCAATTAAATATTGATGAAATTCCTAATGTTGAGATGTATGTAGCTAGGAGAACACCACCTAGAATTTTGTGTAGAAAGCCAAAGTATTTGATTAATATTGATGATGAGATTTTGCAGCACATGGAAGGTAAGATTTCAACACGCACTTGTAGAAGATATGCTGATAAGATTTGGGAATGATTATTTGAAAGGCTAAATGAGACTTCAATATGTCAACTATTTATTGAAATGATGCAGTGTGTAAAGTATAGGAACATCATGAAGACTCTTGGGTTGAGAACATCGAATGCATCGAGTGAAGACACTATTGTGAAGAATCTAATGGATGCTTATAAGAGTGTGGGTAATACCTCACACTCAAAGGATAGTAATGTCACTCGATGTGTGGGGTGACCCGTATAACATAGCGGTTGAAACTCTTGCTTGGTGACGCTGCCACCAAGGTTCAAATCCTTGTTGGGCCGCTATGCTCGTAGGCTTTATTCTTTCACTGGTCTGGTGGGCTTGCGGATTTGAACAACAATAGTGTTAGGCACCTTAAAAAGTGCCCATTACCAATCAAAAAACAAAAAATGTCACTCGATGTGTCGTTACATCGACTTTGGTAAGTTTTGAAACAAATATATCTCGTCTAATTAAAAACACTAGTGAACAAACAATAATTAGTAGAAAAACTTTATCAAGAGCCATTCAAAGGTAGCAAAGAATTGAGGGCAATGATTCAAATGAGTTATGGTAATTCTCAGGGAGACTGTCACAAAAAGATAGAGAATTTTTCAAAGCCTTGAGAATGCTAATTGAAGAGAATTGGAAGAATAACACAAGGCCATCTCTGAATCAAAGGGATGTGGTAAGAAGGATAATCGATAGTCGGAATCATCAGCCACATCCAAAGCATTTTTTGGATATGACTCAAACCCAATTTTTTTGAAAATTTTAAAACAATTATCCTCAAATTAGTATTTCTCAAAGATTTTTTGAAATGCTTAAACCTTTTTATGTCAAGGTAAATCACACATGCACTACTTGTTGTAGAGTGCATATTGAATTTTCTAACCATTATGATGTTTTTCAGGATTGTGGCATACAAGCCCCACCAAAATCTTCAAGAGAGTTCTTATAAAAAAAATTATGTGAAATAGAGGATGGCCCGATATTCTATAGGAAAACATGCTTGGATGGTTCATGCGAGCATTGTGGTGGCTTCTAGCATATGCCAGTATGTCAACATATGGAAAGCACATATGAGGTGGGACAAAAACTAGTAGAGTTCGGGAAGTATAAAACAGTGGCATATGCTACAAAAGATGGGTCTCAAAAAAAAGGGTGTGAGTTTGTTATTGAGAAGATTCTAGTGTACTAATTTATGACCACATTTTGTGACCATATATTATCTAAGTATGCAATGCATACCCATAGAGCTTGATGGTTGGACAGACAATTCAAGCTATGCAAGGAAACCTTTCCATTTGGAAGCATAGTATCCATGGTTGAATTTGTGGAGAACTACACTCTATAGCCACAACATGAGGTGTAGTCATAGTATTAAAACCCCACACAAGTTTCGATATTTATGCACATAGCATTCATTCATGCATCTGATAGTACAAATGAGAAAAGGAAGGTATTGAGAGAGTACCACTTTTACATTAGTGATGATCGCACACATTCTCCAGAGTTCGTGCAAGTTTGCTTCTAGATGTTCTATAGTGGTTTGGCTGAGAGGAGCATAAAATATGATCGACATATAATTTGGTCTAATAAATGTGCAACATAGTTCAAGAACTCATGCATGTTCTACTGGTTGTGCAGAATGCATGCCATTATAGGTGCTCAACATATGTGGAATTTTTGAGGTTGGACATGGAAAGGGGGAGAATGATGGTGTAGGAGCATGTGTGAAAAGAGCATTAGCACAAGAAGAGTTAAAGTATAAAGATAGTGTAAAGTTGATAGATTCAAAATCAATTGTCGAGTGGTGTAATGCTTTGATGGGTCCAGGTAATGAAGGTATGTCTTCAGTTTGTAGATATTTTTGGTCGATGGATGATACTAACATTGCACCATATGAAGACTATTGTACACTAATAGGATTGAGTGAGGTACACTATTTCCTTAGCTCAAATGCATCTTCAAGAAGTATCAATACATGAAAGATGGTATGCTTTTGTTCTTCATGTACAATGCAAGCCTGGAATGATTGTGAGTCAGGGGAGTGGGTTGACAAATGGTTCACAAGTTATCTTAGCCCACTTCACACATATCACCCTTTGACAATATTAGAACTAACAAAGATGGAATCATCGGTCAACTTTGACCACATATCATATCTAGTTCAACTAGGTGATATATCTACTTGCTTATTTGTTGAAATTCCATATTGTTATCTTACTTTGTACTGTATTCGTAATGTTGACAAATTTCAAGAGATTTTCTACACATATCAATGCAAGGCATGTTTATGTAGTTATTGCAGATGAAGACAATGAAGAGGGAACAAACAATTACTTGTGTCGTTGTGTTGAGGAAAAAAATAAATTGGAGGCCCCATTTATAGATGGAGAAAACATCGAATACTTTATAGGATCAATTTTTGTTACTGGAACATGGCTTAGAAGGTTCCCACATTCAAGTGTTAAACATTGGCTATTTCAGGACTTTGACATGCATCGTGAGATTATTAATTACTCGAACCTTGTCATGGCATCCAATATTCATTTCACCAAATATGGGGGTAGAAGTTTGAAGAAGACCTTGTGGAAGGTCTATGAGTCATACCATGAGGCTATACTTGACACAATAAAGAGTAGAGAAGACCCAGATGGTTCGTTGAATAAATTTGTAAGTTTATGCACATTGGTTCTTATTAATTTATACTTGTATGCACACTAATTTGTTTGATGCCAATTCTATAATATTCTTTTACAATGATTGGTGTCCCCTTGCAAAAAATACAGATATATGAGCCATCCAAGAGAATGTCAGCCAAAAAATAAATGGAACATCCTTATTTTGATTATCTTGACAAATCTCAATCAAGATTTTAAGCCATTAGAAAAGTTTGTGCAAAGCTTGGTGAGGGATTTTCAAATTATTCATTTCAAGTTAATGTTATCATGAGCAGCTATGATGTAGACATTATAAGAGTATCTAAAATTTCAACTTACCCTATTCATGAGAGGTGTTGTGTGCAATAGGTATGTTGGAATTCCTAGTGAAGATGTATGACTAGGAATGACTAGGTTGTCAAACCTGCATGCCTATCTGTAAGTGCCTTCCATCTATTTTTATTTCATTAACATTTTGGATGCTCTTTCTTTTTCTCTTTTACTTAGCGTATTTGTAAGTAAACTACTAAAAATTGATTGATCTCTCATTGAATAAAATGTTGATTTAAGAGCCATCAAAGAGAATCTCAGCCAAAAAAGAAATGTAACATCCTTATTTTGATGATATTGACAAATCTTAATTTTGGTTTCAAGTCATTATAAAAGAGTGTGTGAAGCTTAGCGAGGGAATGTCAAGTTACTCAATTGAAGTTAACCTCATAACGAGCACCTATGATGTAGAAATTTAAAGAGAATCTCAAATATATGAGTGAAATTGTAAAAGATCTATGAGAATGAAGTGCCTAAGGCATTGTAATAATATTTACTTACATAATGACAAACTCTCATATCCACAATTGTAATAAGATTTACTTACATAATGACAAACTCTGAGGAATTGTAATAATATTTTATTACATAATGCATTGTTGGGGCAACAATTATCATGTATCCAAACCCTCAGATTTGCAATTTCTCTCAAGAAAAACTCACTCCACTATGCCAAACCAAAACCCTTATTTTATGCAATATTTTATCAAACCCTAGGGTGAAACCTCATTTTTCATGCCCTTTTCCATCAAAATCTACAAGGGCTGCAACATAAACCCCATAAAAATTATTCCTTTTTACTTGAAAATTTCTTGTCTGATCCTACAACATCACATTGGGCCCCTCTAGAAAAACCTTTCTCGGTTTTGCTTATCTCGAAGTGGTTTTCCCATAGTTGCGGATTTTCACTTTATGGAAAAAGTGTCAAAATCATGTTGTGCAAATTTGCAAAGTGGTGCTACTTTTGTTTTTCAACTTGTGTGACCAACCAGATTATTCCAACACATCTGAATAATTATTTTTATGCTAGGCATGGTCATCTTTCACACTGAAATACATGAAATCGCTTTGAGCTATGTTCCATCGAATTGATCCCCTAAGGGTCTAAAGTGCAAAATGGCTGCAGACTTCAGCATGTTATTACTCGAATACCGTGATGCTTAGATTTTTTTTTCTAATCCTATTGGATCACATTGGGCCCCTCTACAAAAACCTCTCTCTATTTTGTCTATCTCAGATTGGTTTTCCCGTCGTGGTAGATGTTTATTTGATAAAAAAACATCAAATGCAAGTAGTGCAAAGTTGCAAAGTGGTGAAAATTTTATTCTACAACTTGTGTGACCAAAGAGACTATTCCAAAATTTCCAAATAGGTCATTTTTCGCTAGGCATGGTCCTCTTTTGCACCAAAACATGTGAAATCGCTCTGAGCTATGTTCCACCAGATCGATCCATTAAGGGTCCAAAGTGCAAAATGGGTGCAAACTTTAGCATGATATTACATGGATACCATGTTGCTTAGAAACTTATCATCTGATCCTACAGGATTATGATGGGCCCCTCTACAAAACCTCTCTTGGTATTGGCTATCTCAAAGTGGTTTTCTCGTGGCGGTGGATTTTCACTTGATGGATAAAGCATCAAATGCAAGTAGTGCAAAGTTGCAAAGTGGTGCAACTTTCATTTTGCAACTTGTGTGACCAAGTAGACTAGTCCAACATGTACGAATAGAAATTTTTAGGCTAGACATGGTCCTCTTTAGCACCAAAACACATGGAATCTCTTCAAGCTATGTTCCACCAGATTGATCCCTTAAGGGTCCAAAGTGCAAAATGGCTGAAAACTTCAGCATGCTATTACTTGGATACTATGATGCTTATAAACTTCTCATCTAATCCTACAGGATCATGTTTGGCCCCTCTACAAAAACCCTCTCTTGGTTTTGGCTATCTTGGAGTGGTTTTACCATGGCCGTGGATTTTCACTTGATAAAAAAGCATCAAATGCAAGTAGTGCAAAGTTGAAAAGTGGTGCAACTTTCATTCTGCAACTTGTGTGACCAAGCAGACTATTCCAAAATGTCCAAATAGGTATTTTTATTCTAGGCATGGTCCTCTTTCACATTGAAACACATGGAATCACTTTGAGCTATGTTCCACCGGATCGATCCCTTAAAGGTCCAAAGTGAAAAATGGTTTTAAACTTCAACATGCTATTACTTGGATAACATGACACTTAGAAAATTCTCGTCTTGGAGTGGTTTTCCCGTGGCGGCATATTTTCACTTGATGGAAAAAGTGTCAAATTCAAGTTGTGCAACTTTTTCTCTACTACTTGTGTGACCAAACTAACTGCTCCAATGCGTCTGAATAGGTATTTTTATGCTAGGCATGGTCTTTTTTCACACTGAAACATGCATAATCGCTCTAAGCTACATTCCACTGGATCGATCCCTTAAGGGTCCAAAGTTCAAAATTGCTACAAACACCAGCATGCTATTACCCAGATAACGTGATGCTTAGAAACTTATCGTCCTATTCTATAGGATTGTGTTGGGGCCCTCTACAAAAACGTCTCCCATTTTTGGTTATCTCAAAGTGGTTTTCCCATGGCGGCAGATTTTCACTTGATGGAAAAACCATCAAATGCAAGCAGTGCAAAGTTGCAAAGTGGTGCAACTTTCATTCTGCAACTTGTGTGATAAAGCGGATTATTCCAACACATCCAAATAGGTATTTTTATGCTAGGAATGGTCCTCTTTCAAACCGAAACATGTGAAATCGCTCTGAGCTATGTTCCACCAGATCAATCCCTTAAGGGTCCAAAGTGCAAAATGGCTGCAAACTTCAACATGCTATTACTCAGATATCACAATGCTTAGAAACTTCTCATCTAATCCTATAGGATTATGTTGGAACCCTCTACAAAAACCTCTCGTAGTTTTGGCTATCTCAAAGTGGTTTTCTCGTGGCGACGGATTTTCACTTAATGGAAAAAGCATCAAATGCAAGCAGTGCAAAGTGGCCAAGTGGTGAAAATTTTGTTCTACAACTTGTGTGACTAAGCAGACCATTCCAACACATGAAAATAAGTATTTTTATGCTAGTAATGGTCCTCTTTTGCACTGAAACACGTGGAATCGCTCTGAGCTATGTTCCACCGAATCGATCCCTTAAGAGTCCAAAGTGCAAAATGGCTGCAAAATTTAGCATCCTATTACTCGGATACCGTGATGCTTAGAAATGTCTTTTCTGATCCTACATGATTATGTTGGGCCCCTCTACAAAAACCTCTCTTGGTTTTGGCTATCTCGGAGTGGTTTTCTTGTGGCGGCGGATTTTCACTTGATGGAAAAAACATCAAATGCAAGCAGTGCAAAGTTGCAAAGTGGTGCAACTTTTGTTCTACAAATTGTGTGACCAAGCGGACTATTCCAATGCATCCAAATAATTATTTTTACACTAAGTGTGGTCCTCTTTTGCACTGAAACATGTGGAATCACTCTGAGCTATATTCCACCAGATCGATCCCTTTAGGGTCCAAAGTGAAAAATGACTTTAAACTTCAGCATGCTATTACTTGGATACCATGACACTTAGAAACCTTTCATCTAATCCTACACGATTGCATTGGGACCGTCTACAAAAACCTCTATCGGTTTTGTCTATCTCAGAGTGGTTTTCTCGTGGTGGCAGATTCTCACTTGATGGAAAAAACATCAAATGCAAGCAATGCAAAGTTGCAAAGTGGTACAACTTTCATTTTGCAACTTGTGTGACCAAGCATACTATTCCAACATGTCTGAATAGGTATTTTTATGATAGACATGGTCCTCTTTCACACCAAAACACATGGAATCTCTCTGAGCTATATTCCATTGGATCGATCCCTTAGGTTGGAGGAGTCTAAAGTTGCAAATCTGTAAAATTCTTAAAGCAACAAATTTGAAATGCAACGGATACTTGTTTTGAAAGTTAGCTTTTAGTTAGTTGAGGGTATGGATCAGTTAGAGAAGGTTGTAAAACACTATGTAAAGCCTTGAGAAACTTTAATGAAGGTTTTTGATGAACTTTCAGAGAAGATATAATAAGAATTATTCACACTATTCTCTATTTTTTAGATTTTTTATACAAACTTGTTGATCCCGGACTTGGTATGACCTCCAGCTTCCTGTACAGTCAAAAGGCTGACATGGATTGAAAGAGGGGTGAGTTTACAGGAACCCATCTGTAATGATAATTAATGGACCACTTAGCACTCATTGCATCTAGGTGATGCTCACAGAGGTGAGGCACTAGGCCTTCCTAGGAGGTCACCCATCCCAGTACTACTCCAACTCAAGCACTTAACCACAAAGTTTTTTCCCCAAGGTTAAGCCCACTTAGATTGCAACCCCATTTTCAAAACCTTCATAAAGTTTTGTGCCTTATGAAACATTCATTATAGAGCCCCTTTAGCTCATCAATTGATAAGTAGGAGGTATTTTCTACAATGTGTCAAATTGTGATATTGCTATCAAGATACAATTGTGTAGTTTTTGAGTATAAAAGAGAATAAGAAGGGAAGATGATGTAGAGAAAAGGAGATTCACAACTCAAAATTCCATTTACTTCACAACTTTCATAGAATTATTCATCTCAAATAATTATTAAGTGCATTCTACATAACATTAGAAACATAGCCATGGTAGCCCACAATTTAAGGCAATGAACAGACATTAATAACCTCTACAAAAAAATTAATAAAGCCAATCGCTTTGGTGAGATTTCAAATCACATAATTAAAGATCTCCCTTCCATTTTTTATGAAGATCCAATGGTGGAAACTGAAGTTATTGGATTTTTCCCAAAACTGCAAACCCTAGACAGTGTTCAAACCTGCCCTCACCAAAATAATCATATCTTTCACAAAACTCAATAAAATTCAATGAGACAAAAATAATTGGAAACTAGAAATAGAGAACTTTCCATCCATATATTATAATCCATTATTTAATTCCATATCAGGCCGTACAAAGCACAACTTCAACCTGAAAAAATCTAAAAATCAGAAAATGCATACCAAACTTGAGGTTGTCATTCTTCAAACTTCAAAAGTAATGTCTCCAACCTCTCCAACCTCTCCAATTTCGAGTTTTGGAGGGTTTAATTATACATTTACAACCAAAAATAACTATTTTCAACCACCTTTTAGTTAGTTTTTTGACAAAACACTTTAATGACACTTTTGACAAGTTGCTTGACAATTTTCTTAAGCAACTTTTACAATTTTTACAATATGGAACAACTTTACACATTATTTGACAAATGACTTCAAATATTACTTCCTAAGACTCAAACACCTATAAAGTGGTTTGATAAACCTTATTATAAGACCCAATACATAAAATAGAGAAACTATTTACAAATGGGCTCATGGAGGCTTGAAAGCAACTTGGTGCTCTTGCACCAAAAGATCAGGGTAATCATTTTGCAGACTTATTTTTATTATTGAATTACATTTGCAGAAATCTAGACAAGTAACCTTCTTATGGACTTAGGGTTGCAAGATTTGATCTACAACATGTTCTACCATTTCTATTGTAGGATCAAGAACACACATAATGAAGGTGTATTTGCAGCCATGAAAGATTATGGCTCAAAATATCCAGAAGAGTGACTTTTTATCTCGACCAAACATATCTATACTTTTGTTTATTTAGAAACAAGGATGGGTTATCTATTCATCAGAATATACATTATTCCTCAATGTGTTCACACCACTGTTAGAAGACTTGGACTCACCTCGGACTGGACAAGCCAATTTTTTACTTGGACTCGGGCTCAGAGCCCAAACTTGACAAATAGAAAAAACTAAGAAATTCAATTATTTTTAAGGACTTAAAACTTGTTTCATGCACCCTTTAATAAATAAACCTTAAAGACACAATATCATTATCAAATAGAAATTATTATGATCCCATACACAAACATACATAAATCACATAAGTATAAGCACAAATTTTAGCTGAAGGAAATATCCCATTTAGATATATAAATATTGTGATATTGCTATCAGAATTCAATCGTGTAGTTTTACAAGTCAAAATAATTGAACCATAATTCATGAGTAGTGGTTCAGAAGAAACCATCTCTCATGATAATGAATGGTTCATAAGGAGGAAGATAAATATTCATACATTTCTTCTATCACAAATGAGATAAGTGCTTGGTTTCATGAAGGTCATGAATCAACCATTAATGGGGAGTGGATACATGAAGAACCAAAGGAGAATGATAATGGCTTCAAACCTTCTATAAAGGATAAAAAATTTCATTTCAACGATGCAAGAGGTTTTTGGTTTGACTACCAAAACGATCCAATGAAGAATGCATGTGAAACTCCTTTGAATCTTGAAGGTGTTATTACTCCATCTCAAGGATCATGCATTGAGGATGACATAGATCAATGCTAGGGCTAACCAATTAATAATTATACACATGAATAAGTCAAGCATGTATATGTAAATAAGGGAAGTACAAGTACTCAAAAAAACATAAGCCTCAAAAAGTATACACACGAATACATAGTATACACAAATTAAAACAAAGTATATGCACAAATACAAGGTATACGCATGAAAACATGTAAGCCAAAAAGTATACATTTGAACGCACATAAGTCAAAAATTATACATGTAAGTTGTAAAGTATACACTTGAATACATGTAACTCATATCTATTGAACCATGGATTTAGAATGCAAATATGGACAGGCATCGATAAAATATATTTGTATTAACCAAATAGACATGTAGGAATACATCAATATATGTCTATATAAGTATGAAATATATGTACAAAATAGCCATATAGGCTTATGAGAATGCCATTTAGGCATACAATGTCAAATATGTCCAATAAAAAATATGTACAAAACTGCCATGTAGGCATACAACAAAGGGCTCTGGAATCAAAAGTCATTGCTCTTCATGCTTTGGAAATAAAATATTTCCCTTTCCCTTTTGATTAGATGGTGATAGGTCTGTCACTCATTTTTTCTACGCTCGAGGAGTGCTCCTGATGCTCCTCCTAGGGTTTAGTTCATTGTGAAGTTTTAACTATTACAATAAGAAGTAAAGACATGAATATATAGAAATTAAATTATAAAAAATGATATATTTGACAAAATAATCACTTACTAACATCTCAAAATCTCTCTCCATAAGGGAAATATTATCACACCCATGCTCAGGCATGCTCAAGCCCTGTGTAAACCATACAAATAGAAATTAAACTATGTGAATCAATAATGGTTTGATTTTTCACTAAATAACATCTATAAAAACAACTTAAAATTGAAATTTAATAATTTTACTCATACCTCTCTTGTCAGATCCATCAAGGATTATATAGAAGATGTAACACCAATATCCATTTCCCTCGTCACATTCAAAGGTGTATCATCGTACAACATCTGAAAATAAAACAACAAATTATACAATGTAATCAACGATGTGCATATAAACTACACAAATCTATTAAGTACTTGATTCATTAGCTAACTCTTTATTCTATTACCTCCATATAGGTTTGAGTAAATCCATCACCACTAGGAAGTGTTCCATCAAAACCTCCAATATTGGTCTGTTCAACATCCAAAATCACATATTAAATTACCATTCATAAAACAATGATATTAACATGCAATTAATTTATAATTGTTTACTAGTTACATACCCTAACGATAGGTGTACTGTAGAAATAAGTTGGTGGGGGGCCGGTGTATTTTGCCTCAATAGTGTAACCCTATAATTTTATTAAAATCATAAAAAAAAATTAGTTAATCTTGCATTTCCAAATCAAAACTTAATAAATTCAATTCAATGAACATGCACTAACTTTTACCTGACTATCAGTGCCATATGCCTAATGCAAAATGTTAGCTGCCCTCTCCATCTCCATAGCTACAGACATATCCTATGTACCAGTCTCCTAAGTGTCAATGGGGTCATATGAACAAGTAGCCCCACAAGATTGACACACATGTGTTTGTAGGCCACCACTTGAAGACTCCCCTGGATGGAGTTGTAGAATAGGGCTAGTATGATGGATGACACTCTAGGTCAAAGTGTTGATCACCTCCAATATCTCTACATCAACACTTTCCTTCGCGATGAAAGGCATAAAAATGTGCTCACGAGGTGGCCTAGCGACATCTCATCTACCTTTCTATGTAGGATCTAGTTGTGCACTAGATCTATAGTGAGCTAACCCCCCACCTCTCCCTTGGTAATCTGTTGTATCAAAATAATTTGGGATCTTGTTCAATATAAAATCACTGTATAGTTTCCTAAGGAAATATTGCGGGACCTCGCAATTTTTGCATGGTGGGTAATCGAAGACCATATACCACCTATCGTAAAATGGGTCCCTAATCTATTGGTGGTGGCACTAATGGATAGGAAACCTCTTCGCATTGATGGTAAGATTTTGATTTGTGCATGGATCGGTGAATAATGAGCACAAATTACCTTTTGTAATTTTTAAATCCTTTACATTCTTATATGATAGTTTATTTGCATAATAATTCCTAGCCGCCTACCTCCTACCTTTCCATCCAGTTAATTGTTTATTGATTAAATCCACATTTTTTAACATATCTTTTAATGAATTTGCTAGGGTCATTTGTTCTGTAGTTCAACCATTTGGATCACTCAACCTACTGATAAAATCATCAACTTTCTTGATGTTGTTCTCAATTTCACTCATTAAATTTTGTTGAGTGCCAAGAGGGGGTTGAGTGATTGGTGGAGGAGGTTGATGTTGTGTTTGATTTTGATCTTGAGGATTTCGTTGGTCTTCCTATTGAGGATTTAGATGGTCCTCCTATTGAGGATTTTGAGGGTTCGCAGGTTGATTTGCATCTCCTAAAAATTCAAACAAATATATATCAAATTCAACCTAAAACTAACAAACTCACAACAAAAACCATAGAATCCTTACCTCTCACAACTCCTCATCATCGTGGCGCCATCTTTGTGAAGAAATATCAATTGTTGGTGAACAATTTTTTTGAATTCCTCCTCCTAGAATGTGAGCAAAAAGTTGTGGGGGTTTTGGCCGTGACTGCAAAAAAAAATCAATTGAAATGCAAATGACAGATTTGCATTTCTTTTTTTTCTTTTAAAAATTAGTAACACGAGCACATTATAACACACTCACATTATTGGTTTGTAGTTACCGAGCCTTAGGCTCAGTATAATGAGCCATAACGTGAGTTCGTTATAACGCGCTCACATTATTGATTTACAATTTTTTTTTTGGAGGTCGTCCACAAAATTGCTACCCATTCCCATGCACCCACCCTAACCTGAGGTTTCATCTTCTTCCCAATGTACACCTTTTTTGGAGCGTTCTCTATTCCAAGATTGATTTCTCCCAAATCCTCTTTGTGAATGGATGTCTACTTGGTGTTGCTTCTATCATGGCCATCAAACACCCTTTCTAATACAACCATCGCTTCGGCAAATTTATTTTTAATTGGATGATCTCATTTCCGAATATAGTTTCCTTATCACCCACTTCTTCCAAAAATGCTCCAAAATCAATTTCTTGACCTTCATATTAATCTATGCACTACAACAATCTCAAGATGTCACCATATTCATTAAGAACCTTCTATTTCTTAATATTACTAGGAACTAAAGGTCTAAATTTCACTTCAACCTTTGAAATACTAGCAAATAAAATATCATTTGGTAGGAGAGAAATGTTATCAAGTAAATCTACCACCCTATTGTTGCTCCTATCCAGCCAATCAATTCCAAATATATCAAACTGCTCAATTGGATCCCATGCAACATTTCTATAATGTCTTAGTATAGTTCTCTTTGATGCATATTTTCTCCTAAGTTGAGAAACAATAAGTTTTGAGTCTCAGCGACTCTTAACTTCTTAATGCCATGTTTCTTAGCTAGATTTAACCCAAAAAATAAGGATTCATACTTATCTACATTATTTGTGCATGCAAAATAATAATTAAAATGAAAACTTGAAAGTATTACCACTAGGATAAATAAGTATGAACCCTAAACTAGCGCTCTCTTTTGAGAAAGTATTTTCTTGTTGCATCACCTTTTTCACTAGAGGTGTAGGTTTTTTTTCTTCCTCTTCTTGTAACTCTTCAACTCTAAATTTACCCATGCCAGTTTCTACAAAATGGATTATATCTTCTTCCCCCACAAATTCAATGACCTGTGCAACACTTGGCTCCCTTACTAGTTTGATATCCTTTCCCCCAATTGGAAAAGTTTCAAATGAAATGTCACATTGCATACTACCTTCAATGGAGGCACTCCACTTTCTTGAAAACAACATGCCATAATGCAGTGGGATGTCCACTACAACTATGCTCATCAAAAACTCCTTCTTAGGGAAAGAAACTAATATGTATTGAACATCTTTGATGACTCCAATTACTAGGATTTCCCTTGAATCCATGGCATAAAAATTTCCATATGCATAATTTATTTTTAGACCCATTTCCTTCATTATCTCTACTTGCATGATGTTAGAAGAAGCTCCTAAATCAATCATGTAATTCTATAGTAGCTTACCATCAACTATTAGAGTTACATAGAATGGATCAATGTTTTCTAGGTATGTTGTAATAGTACTACCCAAATAAACCTAAGTGATGTCACCAATGTATCCCTCTATCACCTCATCACTAACCTAATTTCCACTCACTTGAGGTTGAGTAGACAGCTTTTTATTCTCATAGGCCTAAGTGGCACCAATTAAAAGGGCCACTACTGACTATTTATGTTCATTAATTCTCATCATTTCCATCAATGGACCAATCAAGTTTACTTGAGAGAGAAGTTGAAACATATAAACTAGATTATACTTTGGTATTTAATAAGGGACTACACTTTGTTCTTCAACTTGGACCTTTTGTTGTTCAAGTTTCTTCTTGGTCTCTTTCTTATCTTGTCTCTTTTCTTGATCAGCACCCACATTTTCATTCTTAACCTTGACAAGTGAAAGAAAAAATTCATTAGGCTTCTTGGGTGCACTATCTTTCTTGGCCAAAATTCTAGGTGCCTTAACTTTCTTAGTATTGACCTCTTCATTATTCATCTTGGCCAATTCTTATATTTTAGTCCCACGCTTATTTGCATTATACTCTTTCATGAACATACTACTAGGCTTACCTTGATCACAATTAATAACCAACCTTCTCAAGTTCTGAGTATTCCTAGCTTACTCAACTAATGTCATAGTCATCTGCTTATACTCATCATCAAAAGGTCTTATGAAGGACACATCAATTTCTTATATTTCCATGGAAAAAATGGTGTCCTCAATCTCTTCATCTTCATCAAGTAAAATATTTTGATGACAGGAATTTGATTTATGCCTCTAGTAGTCAACATTAGCTTCATGTGATTCTTCCTCTGAAGACCACTCATCATTATCAAAGCCTGACCTATGCATTAGCAAATGCACTTCAACATCATTTTCCTCCATTGGCTCATAATCATCTGATTGAGCTTGTTCTTATTCAAAATATCTTGCTACTA